>NDGM011026148.1:0-14128 GCA_002564305.1 Octomys mimax
AAGTACAAAAAGTAAAGCCATATTAATATGCTGAGCTGTAAAAGGCTCAAGTCAACAACTTCTAAGATTACCAATCCCATAGATAACCCACTACTATTATGGACTACTGGACTATATTGGATTATTTTGTTACACTGTTTCTGTCTTTGCTATTTTTTTTTCCTGCTTTTGTTTTTACTCTTCAAAGTAGAATTACATTAAATTTTAAGAGAAGAGTTGAATTAAACAAAAGTGGTCTTAAACTCCATTCTCAAATAAATGGATCACATTTTTGAATATTGAAGCCTATGATAGGAGAGTTCTTCCTTATTTCTGAAATGTCTTCAAGGAACCTTTGTTTTTGTCACTGTATAAAGGACTTGGTTTCTTTCTAATGCTGTTAATTTCTTCAGTCACCATATGTCCGTTGGTTCCAAATTACACATGATTGTTTCTGAGAAAAAAAAAAATCTAACTTTTTCAAACAATTTTGGCTCTGCTTTTTGCCAAAATTCTCACTGTAAATCTGACTAAAATTATAGAATAGTATCTGTGCCACAGATTGAATGTTAGGCTCACTTGAAATGTTCCATGCCAGATTAGTTTATCACACTTAGTCTCACTCTTCTGCAAAATCTCAGTAGCTGTAACTAAATTATCACCTGATCTTCATTTTAAATGCCAACAGATTTCTTGTGTCTGACTTAAATCTACTATGTTTTAACCTCACCTACTGGGTTCTTTTGAGCATCCTTTTCTTTGAGATCCAACCAGAATAACCCATCAAACTCTGTTTATAGCTTTTAGGGCTTCTTTAATTTGCTTTTCCAAACCTTTCAAAATTCCTACTGTAAGCCAGTTCCAAAGGCTTCTAAAACACTTGATCAAATATAATCATAACAAAGATTCTAATTTTCTATGGTTGCTGGAATAGAAGTTATGCACGAACTCAGTCATACTGACCTTCACTTACAAAAGCTGACCTGGCTATGAAAACTACTGAATGTCTAATCTGCCAGGAACAGAGAAAATTATTATTTCCAATAAGACATTATTTTCCAGTATGGTCAGCTTGTGTCTTGTTGGCAGGTTGATTATATTAGACTTCCAGTGTGGAAACACTCTGTCCTTACTAGAACAGACACTTATTCTGTGGATGGATTTGCCTTTCATGCATGCAATGTTTTTGTCAAACTACCATCTCTGAGTTAATGAGATGCTTCTGGACCATCATGAATTCAACACAACACTGCTTCTGATGATGTATCACTGCACAATGAAGTGCAGCAATGGGTTCACACTCATGAGATTTATCAGTTCTTTTTCTATCTAGCCAGAACAGCTAGAGTAATAGAATGATATGATGGTCTCTTGGAAAGGAAGTAACTGCATCAGTTAGTTTTGGGACAAGGTTCTCTACAAGCCTATATATACTTTGAATCAGTATCAAATAAATGGTACTGCTTATAACATAACTAGGAATCATGGGACAAGGGATCAAGGATATCAAAAGGGAATTGTATCATATACCATTATCCCCACTGATTTATTAGTAAATATTTGCTTCCTATTCTACAATCTTATCCTTGGCTTCCCTAGAGGACTTAGTTCCCAATGTGAGGAGGCTTCTACTAGAACTCAAAATAGTAAATCTACTGAATCAGAAGCTAAGACATCTCCTGGCCATTTTAGCCTCCTTATGCCTCTGATTAAATAAGCTAAAAAGGGAGTCACAATGTTCACAAGGGTGATTAACTCAGATTATCAAAGGAAAATTGTACTATTATTCCACAATGGAAGTAAAAGTATATATAGAGGGAAAGAGATTCTTCAGGGTGTCACCTAGTGTTTCCATGTCTGTTATTAAGGTTAGCTGTGAAATCAAAACCCAATAAAAACAGGCTCGTAAATGGTCCAGAAGGTTCAGGAAAGAAGGTGTGGATAGCCCCATTTCTGGTACCAATTGTCGACATTATTCAGCCTTCCTGTTGCCAAACAATGTTTGGCACTCAAATATTTAAAGGATGAAATGTTTAATTTAGCTCATGGTTTGGGTGAATTCAGTCTTCAGCTGCCTACAAGGCAGGAATGCCATGGAGAAGGACCATGGTGGAGCAAAGTTTCTCTGATCATATTGGCTGTGTAACAGGTCATGGGAACAATTCTAAAAGAGAATTGCTATGAGCCCATGTATGGTACTCAAGACCACATATCCAAGACCAATCCAGATACACCCAGAGTAGGCCCTATCTGCTAGGCATTTCTGAATTCAATGAAATTTATGTATCAGGATTATTATCACAATATTAAATATATGACATGTACATAATATATACTAACAGTATTAAATATAGTAATAGCAATCTATATTAATATATAGATATATAATGCTTATTAATATATCAGTAATAGTTCTTTTCTTTTTGGTGGAACCAGGGATTGAACTCAGGCCTTTGCGCTTGCCAGGGAAGTGCTTATTCCACTGAGCCATTTCCCCAGCCCAAGTTATAGTTCTATTATCATTATCATGCAGCATGTATTTTATATAATACGGTCAGTACCTTTGTATGACTGGTAGTACAATAGGTTTCTCACACCATCAGAATAATTCTGTGATAGCTGTGATGTTGTTCAGCAAAAAAATTGTTCAATTTCATCATAATCTTGTGGGACCTCATTGTATATATTGTGTGTTGCTTAAAGAGAAGTCATTCTGTGGCACATAGTTACATTATCTGAATGGCTAAATATCTAACTTTATCTAAATGTTGATTGATGGATTTGGACCAAATATCTAATTTCAAATATTAGAGAAAGAAGACTCTTATAAGAGATATAGTCAAATGGGAAGAAACAGAACTTAGGTATTAAATAGCAAAGAAGAGAGATGGGAGAAAAGGAAAAAAGGAAGGAGGAAAAAACATGCAAGTGTATATACAAGATGGCTGAGATGATTGTATTAAAATTTTCTATCAGTTTTTTGAAAATATCTGTTGATGTTTAGAATTTTCACCTTGACTAACTCTGTATGCTGATATCTGTGATCTGAGCAGCTACATTGAGGACAGCAATGTGTAATACAAAGCCCATGATGAATACCTCTCTTCTTAGTCTTCTAAGTGTGTACTGTTAATAATGTCTTATCAATTATTATACTATCTTTAAAATAAATTAAAACAAAAAGAGAAAGAAAAGTAAAAGAAAACTCATTTATGACATAGAGAACTGAATTGGCATGTCTGGGTCAAATTTTGAAAGCATGACTGCATTACTTCAAAGCTTGATTTTTTTGTTTGTTTTGATGAAGGGACTTTGCTTTGCTCAATTCTATGTGGTACATAGACCATGTACTTCTTTTTTATCAACCATTTATAAAAATCCAGTTTGAAGTTCTCAATTTCAACTAAAAGATTTCTCCTATTATGTGTTTTTAATCACTGAAATGTATTTGTTGTATATTATATGAGTGAATGGTCTCTGACGGCTTTAAGGGAATAAAATAATAAGTGTCTCTGGACCTAACCCAAATCAAAGGAAATAATACATCTGAATAAAGCAGACATGTCTAACATATCACCTTTGTTATTCATATTGATACTGGAAACTGCAGCTGCTACTTGGGAGCAAATGGGCATTCAAACTGTGGATTTCAGATTTGCTCATGCAACATCAGTGTCCTTCCAAGCAGTGAGGGGTAAAAATGATAGGTCAAATATGCAGACTATGATTCAGGCTCTTCCAGGCTGTATTACAAACCCACACGTCCATCTTCCAAATTCAGCAACCAGAAGGAAGAGGGTGCAGAAAGCCCAGAACCACTATAACTGATCTCTCTGAAAAACTAGGGGAGAAACACCCATTCTCAAAAGAGAGACGTACACATCTCAAACATTTTACTTGATCTTGAATTCAGTTTAACATTAGTCATGGGTTTAAAGATTGTGACCTATCTAGAACATGTGTTACTAGAAGGCAAAGATGAGCGATTGCCTACTGTAACTGATTTGAAGACAGCCTTGGGTAGTGAAAGTACTGGGCTCTGGAGGCAAGACACAAGGGTTAAGTCTCAGTTTGTCATTTATTAGATTTGTGATTTTGGCTGACTTAATCTGTCGAAATTTCATGTTCCCATCTGAGGAATATGGGTATCAATTTGGGGGGCAGCACTAAATATCAAGATACTCTCTATATGATTTCTGAAACACAGTTGGGGCTGATTAAATGTTTCCTTTTGCTTTTGTTCAATAAATACTTTTTTCAATAAATATTTCTTAACATCCAAGAAATTTCTTATTTTATTTCTTCTTTTTCTTTCATTCTTTCTTATTTTGTCTTTATGAGATATGGTTTCATTATGTAGTTCAGGCTGGCCTTAAATTCATATTTTAGGGGCCAGGGAGATGGCTCAGTAGAATAAGCACTTGCCTGGTAAACGTAAGGGCCTGAGCTCAATCCCCGGTTTCACCAAAAATAAATAAGTAAGTAAGTAAGTAAATAAATAAATAAATAAAATAAATTCATATTTTTGCCCAAGTTGGCCTCAAACTTTTAGTGATTCTCCTCCCTCAGCCTCCTGAGTGCTTAGATTACAGGTGTGCACCTCCAGTGTTGCTTGTCTTCTGTTTTTAAATAGCCAAGGTTAAAAGTTTTATCTAGGCAAAAACTAATAATATGTGCCCTGTTTTTAGTTTTCAAGTAGATTAAAAAATAATATGCAAAAGTCTTAGCAAATTGTCTGGCATGTCAGTAGGATTCAATAAATCTCTTCAGCTAAAAATAGTTAAGTACTTAGTTTTCCATTTTGCCTTTTTTTCTGTTGTTGTTCTGGCTATTGCTTGAGAGAACTGGGAGAAAGCTCCTTGACTGTAAGAGTTTAATTGTCCATAGTTCTTAACATTCAATTAATCCAAAGAAGTATGAGTAATTTTATCTGCAAAGTACAGAATGTAAGTCTCTTTAATCAGATCTCTGTCTTAATGTCCTAATGGGCAGACTATCTGGGATCACTAATGTCTGCAGTATACTTTTTAATGTTCATGTTAGTAGAGGTCAAATGCAAGTATATTATTAACAAAACCAATCAACAAATATAATCATATCCACTCTAGAAATGCTTTGGAAATCATTCTGTTAAGAGACCATAAGACTGAATATCAAGCATGGCATGATTAGAATGTAGAAATTTAGGCCAATGTCTTTTTAGCAAAAGTGGAATTGTTCATTTAAATTTATGACAAGAAATAAAATATTCTATGATAGAAATATGCATAAAAACTCACCTCAATTTTGGAACTTTGAAGCATAAATGCATATTTTTATTCACTTTTTGAGCATGGAGAGAATGCATAATGTAAATTCTTGTTCCTTGAAGAGGGAGACAAAATTTTTCATGAATTTAGACGAATAATTTTTCAAAATACTGTATTACTAAAGGCCAACAATTCATTTTAGTGTCTAAGAGATAAATGTAATTTTCACTAAGACTGTCTATGGTTATTTTTTAAAATATTTTGTTAGTATATGTTTACATTTCATAATTGTCTGATTTTGAGTTCCATGAAGAATATTTGAGAATACACATTTCACATCAATTCTGGATATGAAAGCCAGTAGAAGAAAACTATTGCTTGAAAGAATACAAAATAGTGATAGAAAAAGAAAAAAATGAGCATTAGGAACAATATAAAATTTAACTTAACAAAGTAATAGGAATTCAGCAATGGTTGCTGTATTACATTATATTATCTTCAAATTATCTGCTCAGGCTACCATATATAAACATGCAAATTCATTTGTGGAAAAAAACGGTAAAATATTGTAAGAAATTCAAAATACAAACAGAAGAATAGAAAGAAAATAAAACATCAACTGCTCCTTTCAAAAGGTGAGCAGAAATGGACAATGATCAAAACTACTCTGCATACATACCTAAATATATCTATCCTTTCTTTCATTTGTCCTTTACCTCTTACCAGATTTTCCTTCCAATTGAACAAATTATTTCCCTTTGACAGTATCTATTGTACTTTTCAGATTTAAATTAAAAAAAATCTTTTAGGTTCTCACATTAGCTAGATAATACAATATTTGCACCCGTGGATCTGACTTATTTCATTTACCAATAGTCTCCAGCTGCATCCATTCATCTACGAAAGCCTTGAATTTACTTTTTTATAATTTAATAATTTAACAAATGAAGATATACAAATGGCACATCAATATATGAAAAAAAGTTCAACATCATTGATGATTCAAGAAATGCAAATTAAAACAACACTGAAATGCCATCATTTGTAAATCGTTAAAAAGTCAACCAATAACAGTGTTGGAGAGGCTGTGGGGAAAAGAAGGAATCCTTCTCCAATGTTGGTGGGAGCGCAGGCTAGTACAACCAGTATGGAATTAAGTATGAAAATTCTTCAGAAACCTAGAATTGGAGGTCCCATTCAAGCCAGCTATTCCCCTCTTAGGTATTTTTCCAAAAGAAGTAAAATATTTAAAACATTGTGATGATTTAAAGGAGATTAAGTTTGATGTTTTAATTCAGAATCCTGAAGAAAATGTCCAATATAAAATAACTGCACTGAATGTAGCCAGCTCACAATAAATTTCATGTATATTCCAGGCCTCCAATCAAAACTGAAAATCCAAATGTTTCTGAAAGTTGAAAGTAGTTTTGTAATTTTATGTGGATTAATTTGTTGCCTCAATCTCAATTGAATTCATTTGGGGTTATTTGCAGTCTTTCTTAACCTTGTTGAATGGGAATTCTCATGTATTTCACTACAGAAAAGAAATGAATAATTTTAGCTACAAAAAGCTGCCCTAGGCACTTCCTGGTTAGTGAGCACACTTTTCTCCTTTTACATAACATTTGAAACATTTCTAAACGACATTTTTAAATAGTAACATTTGCCCTTCTAAAAACATATGATATCAAAGAGCAAAGCTTCACCTATGAAGATCAGATAAGGTATAAATGTGTCTAAAACAACACATGTTCCTATATGCTCACACTATATATATATATTTTTTTCTTTCAACAAATCGTTCCTGCTGATCATATTTTATACACTTCCTTGTTTATATATCTTGCCAGTAATTACGGTAGTTACTTTTTTTGCTTTGATTATAGAATATAACACTAGAGCTTTTAGCTACTGAAAAGAAAAAAAAAGAGCTTATCCTGTAACTGTATACTGAGTTCAAAGTGTATAGTCTTCATCCATACATCTTGGATTGATAAATGTCATAGAAGAGCACCTTACTAAACTCAATTTTAACATGATTCTTCTTCTTTTGTTCCATGATATTATAGTATTAACTTTATTAGTTTTTTTGTTTGCTGAAGATAATGAGTTGGCTGCAGTAGAGGATTATGGGTGCCTAAATATGGATTCTGGGACTCTGAAAGAGGCACTGTACAGATGGGAGATGGCTGTTGTGAAGAATAAAGGATGTCTCTAATTTACAAACTGGGCAAATTCTGGGCTGTAAATGCTCTCCCATTGGCCAATTTCAAGCTTTTTGGGTTTTACAAATGACTCAAAAATTCATTTATATTTAACAACTGGATTTTTTACAAGCCAGTATGAGTTACTTCCAGTCTACACTCGGAAGTAGGACATTTTTCAGACGTTTGCAGCACTAAGAGTATTCAAGGTAGCTTCTTTTGGTCTAGTCTTCATGTAGTCACAGAACAGTCCTATAGAGAAATTATTCCTGTAATGAAACTCAACAGACATTCAATAGTGACTTGGTCTATGAAGCAATAAGAAAAGCTATGAGGTTAAATATATGAATCTATCACATGCTGCTTACCTGTAAGCTGCTCACAATGACAAACATGAAAATTACAAGATGACATGAACATTGAGCATTGAACAACTTCTGATCATTTTTTTCCCTGCTTCTTTATTTGCTCTTAACCACATGGTATTTTTTTGTTTGACTTTACAAGGATTCTCCAAGCACACTCTGGCAAGCTCAAACTTTGTAGATGCTATTCAATGTTCAGCAGGGAGATTTTCTGAGATTTCATGTGCATCTTAAATTTAATAGTCCATGCTGCTGAATAGATTGCTTCCCTCTTTGTCCTCTGAGGCATTAGAATTGAGTTCATCTCTGGGAACTTGCTCCATCATCCAGCAAGTTTTCTAATACTGACTCAAGCATTCCTGAGCGAATGATCTACTCTCCCTGTCCTTTAGAGGAATAGTCAAGGCATTAAATGAACCAATCCAAGGATATTCTCACATTGCCTGGTATCTCTTTCTCTTATTTATTTATGAAGTGTGTGCTGAGGCCTTTAGGTATGATGCTGAAATGTCATTGGCTTCTGAGAACACAAAGATAAATATCACTGTCCCTGAGCCTCAAAAAAGACAAGTAAATAAATCATCGTGGCGGGGGATGAGAAGTGTCTTACTGGATATGGCCCAATTAGAAAATAAAATTTTATTGCTTTGGGAATACTGATATGTTCATGAATGTAAAGAAACTCTCTCTGGCTTTTTAGTGAATATACATTGGCCTACAGATGGAAAATTGAAGACAGCAGACATAGCAGTCTGTGCAGAGGACAGTAGAGGCTTGGAAGCTCAGACAACTGAAGTTTTTCGTGAATGGTCTGGTAGATGAGGAACTCTTAGTATTTTATATTTTAAAAGCCTGTATTTTGTACACAGATTACTATAACCTGGTAAACTTAGTGTATGCTGCAATTTCAGCAGTTGGGATGCTGCCTAGCATAGAGCATTCAATCATTATTAGACAATAAAAATGATTCTTAAAAATAGAAATATGGTTGTCCATCTCAACAAATGTTAAACTTAAAAAGACAAATAGAATTTATAATTTCAGCCTATCTGAAACAGGAAATCTCTGGAAACTTCTGAAAGGAAGCAGTATTTAATTATAAGTCTGGAGTCTGAAAATTATAGTGTAGGTTCCCACACTCCTTATATGGGAGGAAATTGTTCTCTTTTCTGGGAAGTTCATGATGAATTTATGGAAAATTTTATGTTCACTTTTGGAGAAAGAAAAAAAGTCTAAATAATAGAAAAATATCTTGTTAGCATATGCTACTTTTGGAAAAGTGATTTAACCATGGATAAAAGTACATTCCAGTTATTGTTTAGATCCAAAATGTTTTCTAAAAATATCTTGTGATTGGAATGTGATTGTCAAATGGAGCTGCTATATTTATCAGTGCATTCATTCATTGATGAGCATCATAGCTAAATGCACTGAGAGGAAGTGGGGCTTGGTTGGATGAGGATAACTGGCTGTGTGAACAGAAAAGTGTACATTCTTGTTAGGCTCCTCCCCTCTGACTTTGTCTCCTGGCTACCACTGTATGAGGACCACTTCTTCTTCCATGTGTCTCTGGTATCTTGCTTCTTCCTTAGAGCCAGATGATAATTGAATTAAAACTTAAAACAAGTTTTGAGTGTTAGACATTCTGTTCCACAAAAGAAAGTGACTGGTACGGATATTGTTACCAGGAGTGGGGATTTTATTGAAAACTTTGGAACTGGTTTCTGGGAGGACTTTGGGAAGATTTGGAGATGTTGGCTATAGAAGCCTTAGAAAGCTCTAATTGAGGCAGTTGGGAGGTTACCACAATGTTGTTAAGAGTGCAGAAAATAGAGTTTAGGATCAGGATGTTTCAGTTGGGAACAAGGGTACAATTGGTATATAGACCAGAGGGTATGTATGTTACACCTTGGCAGAAAAAAAATTGTCTTTATTTTGCTCATGTCCTGAGCTTTTACACAAGACTGAGATTAAGAGTGGATGAATTAATCTTGTGGAATATATTTTAAGGTAACCTAACATTCAGCTTGTGTCATAGATATTTCTGGCTACTTTTGTTCAGATATACAGTAAGAATTAGAGGCAAATGGCAGAGAATAACGACTGGAAAAGTTGGCAGTTTCTCTACAAAGGGCTGTGATGAAGGAGTGCAAGGTGGCTAAAACAGATTAGTCTTAAAAATAAATGAAACTCTGTGCACAGGGACAAGAAAAAACATGGCTTGAGGGCATCACAAAAATCAGCAAGAACCCACCCATAACAGTTTCAGAGGTGCAAAACTATAAACTTTTCATGTGAGAGTCTGGTAGTGGTGGGAATGTCATAACCTGTGTGTCATAGTGAGTTGTTTGTATCACAAAATGCTCTGTAATTGAGTTTTTGCTTAATGTATGAGTTTTTTTTCCAAAGGTTTAATTGCAGTATTGGAAATTTACAATAAATAAGTGGGTTTGTGTTGCACTTTGGCCACTCAGTCTCTAAAAGTTTCACCATTATCAGGTGTCTAGATTACTACATCCTGGTTTAATAGAGGTTGGTTATTATTTAAGTTTGTGTCTGATTTTAACAACATCCACATGCTTCTGGGTTTTCAGGCATGCAGGATGCAAGTTATGTTGTCACAGAGGCTTCCACTCAGAATTCAGAGGAAGTCCTGTGAGACCAAGCAAACATGTATGATGCAGACAGTCACTGTTTGGTGTCCCTGAGATGGTGCTATGTGAATCTCTGATATGAAAGTGGTACCAAAAGTACAGTGGAGACTCCAGGCAATTGGAGATGCTAGAGATGAGGACCATTGGGTGAGGCAAACAGCAGGCACATCCTCTTTAAGGGAAAAGCCATGTGAGGTACAACTACCAGTGCTGAGAGCCTAAGATCAGAAAAGTCTTTAGGAGCTCATATCTCATCACAATCTGCTCTGAGCACTCAATATAAACAATAGAATTTAATGGTTTCCATGCTGTGTTTCAATCTTGCCTCTGCCTGAATATTCTCTATTCCCATACTTTTCTCTTTTGGGATTAGAATGTTTATAGACACCACTGTATGTTGGGAGCACTTCAGTTTCCTTTTGCTTTTTAGAGAAGCTGACAACTAGCCATTTACCTTAAATTTTGGAGAAAATGTTGGACTTGTCAGCATTACTCTTTGCATGATATGAAATGCCCGATTCTTTTCAGAGCACACTCAGAGTCAAACATTAGTGTTTATATCTAGAATGTCACTCAAAAGTCTCATATGTTTGGAGGGTGAAAGGATCATAGAGGCATATACTCATATATTCATTAATGAGTTTATTCACTCATAAGTTTATTAATTAGTTATTTCCTGAGTGTTCTGTTAGGAGATGGTGCCTGGCTGGAGATGTATCATTACAGATTGCTATGGTTTGTGTCTGGTTGTACCCCCAAAGCCTCATGCAGTTAATGGGGCAGCTTCTAGAGTTTATGATTAATTCATGTCCCAATGCTGGGATTATGGGTGTGAGTGTTACACCCAACCTGGTGCAGATAATCTGCATAAAAATGTGAGGAGGGGAAAGAGGCTAGCTAGCTGCACTGCTGCAGCTTCAACTCCTCCCTTTGCACTTTGCTGTTTTCTGCAGCCATGAATAGCTTCCTTCTGCCATGTGCCACCTTGTCTTGGAGCCAGATGAGTTTGGACTGAAACCTCCTCTAAATAAATCTTTCCTTCCTTCATTTTCAGTGTTGAGTATTTTTCTCCAAGTAATAAGAGAAGAATAACTGAGACAGAATTTTGTAACACAGAAGTGGGGTTGCTGTCATGACAATACCTGATAATGTGGATTATGAGCTCTTGGGAATGGCATATCGAAGACATAGGAAAGTTTCAGAGATGTTACCTTAAAAAAAGTGCTGGAAAGACTTCAGCTATTCTGTATGGGCTATTCTAGTCAGAGCTCTCAGAAGACCAGAAGGCTTATAGAAAGCTTGCCTGTAAAGGTCAGACTGGAGAGGTTTCTGCTGGGAATAAGGATGGTGTTGGTTGTTGCACACCTGAATATTTGTGTTATGGCTTGGCTGAAAGTTTGTCTGAATTTTTCTCATGTCCAGAGGCTTTGGTTGAGACTGAGATTAAGAATGGTGGACTGATTAATCTAGCAAAAGAAATTTTCAAACAGTCAAATATTGAGACAGTGGCATGGCTGTTGCTTAGGTCTTTTAGTCAGATTTATGTTAAGAATCAAGATCAAACAGCCCAGCAGGATGATTTAAACTATTGTGAACTTGGCCAGAAAGGAAGTTCCAATAAAGCTGTGGACTGCAATAATAGAGCTGAGGGGATCTCCATTGGTGGGAAGGAACAAGAGAATTGAAAGGATGGTCTGAGGGCATCACAGGAGACAGCATATTTCTGCCCTTTGCAGCCTCAGATTTGCAAGAGTGAAAGAATTTCCCTTGAGAAAGCAACAGAGCTCCATGATCCAGAATGGAAGCAGTTCCAGAATGGCACAGGCATGGAGAATTTATTCCTCAGAATCAGGGTCAGAGTGCTCAGAAATGCAGGCACTTGAACCTTACAGCCAAGAGAGAAGAAAGCCTGGCTACTTCTCCAGCTGGCAGCAGACTTTTGCCTGATTCACGTGGAGTTTGTCTTAGGTGCTTGCAGAATAAATGAGTTCTGAGGTTAAGAAGACTTCCACCCAGATTTCCAAAATCCTGGGTGGCCAGACAATGTGATCCTGGAGGGCAGTGTGTAAAACTGTGAGTAAGAAGCCTATTAAGTGGAAACCACAGCAGTTTACAAAAGCCAGGAACTTGGATCATCTAAGAAAATCTTCAAGACGAGAGCAAAGCAGGCCTGAGAGAGAAGCCATAATAATTACAACCAGCAGCAAAGCCATATAGGTGGAGCCACATGGAGCTCACAATTTGCCACAGATTGCTTCAGATATTCCACATGGAATGGCAGGAGCTAATGTTTGTCCCTTTGGAGTTTGGATTTTCTTTTTTGGTCCCAGTGCTTTGTATTCCCTGATGCATGTACCTTTAGGAATGGTAGTGTTTAACTTATGCCATTGAATGTTGGAAGGGTTTAACTTTTCATTCATATAAGGGTCCTGTGGCTGGGGAGATGGCTCAGTGGAATAAGAGCTTCCTGGCAAGTGCAAGGGCCTGAGTTCAATCCCTGCTTCTGCCATATATATACATATATGACTTTTCAACAGTGTTGATACTTTTTAGGACTTTGATAACACTTAGAGATGTACTAAAATGTTCTTTTCATAAAGGGATGTGGATGAGTCTTTGGGGGTGCAGAAGTGTAATGATATGGTTTGTTGCTAGTTTGTCACCCAAAGTCTCATGCTGTCACAGGGCAGCTTCTGGAGTTTGCGATTAATTATTGATCCAATGCTGGGATTGCAGGTGTGAGTGTTACACGCCTTGGGATGTGTAACTTGCATTACAATGTAAGGAGTGGAGAGAGGTTAGCTAGCTGCCTGAGCTGCTTCCACCCACTTTATTCTCTTCTCTTTGCTTTTGTTATGAATGTTTGCTCTCTGATGTATACCACTCTGCCTTGGATTCAGTTGAGTGTGAACAGAAACTTCCACTAATTGTGAGGTAAATTAACCTTTCTTTCATTCATTTTTTTGGTATTGGTTATTTTGTCCCAGCAATGAGAGAAGAGTAAATGAGACACTGGGCATCAGGCATTTTGTACTAATGACAAGAAAATGGGCAATACTCTATATCAGTTTTCCTGACATCCCAGTTTAGGAAATAAATCTATCCTGTTGTAAGTATTATTATCACCACCTTTCCATCTGCAAATGTTACTTTGGGACTATTGTATTCTTTGATGAAGTTTTAACTAACAGAGGAAAGAAATAAGGAGTGCATTAGGTACAGCAAAATGCAAAAAAAATGCTACCTGAATGTTTGTAATATTCAAAACTAAGAAGTGACATAAATGTTCCACAAGAATTTGCTAATTAATAATGAGCATTCCCACATGTAGATAACATACTTGTAAATACAGTAATGACTTAGATCTATGTTTATCTATAGAGATTGATGAACATCATACATTGTTAAATATTGATAAAGGCAGATTCAATTATAGTATGTTTTATTTTTTCATTCTTTGTTTTAAGGAAAGATAGACATGGATATAAGCATCGCTCTGTTTAAATATTTATTATTTTTTACTTGCTGGAACAAATACCAACTTACTCAGATTTACTTACTAACAGTTTTTTTTATAGAAAATGAAGTAAAAATAACAGTTACATTTGCTGCTCTGAGAAAATTGTTTATTTGATCAATTTTGACCCAGCGTTTCCAAATCAGGGCAATTTTTTTTT
>NDGM011026152.1:0-22725 GCA_002564305.1 Octomys mimax
AACTCAGGCCCTTGTGCTTGCCAGGGAAGCACTTATTCCACTGAGCCATCTCCCCGACCCCTGTCTTCATTTCTTGGCTGGCTGATTTTTTTCCTTGATATGCTGAACTCTGTCTTTTTTATCTTTTCTCTTTAGTTTACCAATTCTAATCATGAAATCCAACTCTTTTCAGTAACCTAAGACTTCAGAGTTTGGCCTGCTAGATCATTTTCTTCTTTCCTGAATTTCTTTTTCTGGCTTCTTAGCTCTCTCCATCCCTTCCTTTCTCTTGATTTGCACTCTTCTTCTTTGTGGGGTTCGTGAGAGGTTTAGTGCAGTTGATTCACTGATTCTCTTCCTCAATGGACAGCAGCCCATAAAACTGAATCCAGAACTCAAGCATGGATGATGAATTAGGCAGCAAGAAGTTTGGACCAGGGAGGCAGCTGTTATTGTTGCCCAGGGATGCTGTAGAATGAAGGGGTAAACGTTGTAAAAGAAAGACAAAGGTCAGTCTTCATTTATTTAATACTCAATATTTTTGGACTTGATCTTGGGCCAAATTAGACACCATAAAAGAAGATTCAAATTTCATAGTACATTGGTCAAAATTTTAGATCTATCTAAATGTTAGCTTTTTACAGTCTTCTACTTAGGTTATTTGGACACTGCAGTAAGTAGTAACTTAATTGCTGCAAAGCAAATACACAGCTTATTTCCTAAGTCTATACCATGATCTGCTATTTCTCTTCCATTACAAATTTTCCATATGCATCTGTTACTTTTGAGCTCTCTCTATAATTTTATTTTTCTCTCTAGCTTACTGAAACCTTGATTATTTTTCCCTCTAAAATGCTTTGAAATTCTCACAGCTGAGAAGGTTTGGGGATGAGATACAACATGTCTTCAAAGCAGACAAGGATCTTGATTATTCTGGATGGTCTCTGGTTTCACTCTGTAAGAAATGGTGCCAAATGCATCTTTTTAGGTTATTAGAGTAATTATCCAGCCTTTGTTTAAAATGTCTTATAATGTTGTGGATTGATATTGATTGTTATACAGTTAATTAACATGATCTCCTCTCCTCAATCTCACCTCTCTCCCACAGTTTATCTTGTGAAACATCTAGTAAGGGGCCAGTCATCTCCCCTCTGCAATCTTCCTTGAGAGCAGGGACTATGTCCTTTTCATCTTTGAAGACTATTTCCTTTTCATCTTTCAGGAAGGAGACACTTAGTAAATGTTTGATGTTCTAAACAGAACCAGGAAAACATGCTATAAGAATTCTGGGGAAAAAAATTGTTTTAAAAACTTGCTTCTGTTGTTACAAAGGCTAGTGATCCACTGAGCTCAGACTGACGGGGATTCTGTGCCAATAAAACCACATGAGCTATTTGCTCTTCCTCTTTCTTCACAGCAGCTTACCAAAGCAAAGCAACTCCTTCCTGTCATTGCTCTCTCTCTCTCTGCTTCTAAATATGTACTCTAAACCCTGGGCTTCTGGAAATAGACTTACTATGCTAGAGTAAGAGAAAAAGATAATGTCTACATTTTCAATTTTGTTTTCTCATTTATACTTTCTAGTGAAGTGAATTAAAGATACCCCCATTTAGTAAACAAATACATCTAAAGTTTATAAAAGTCAAGAAAATTCCATAAAATAATTCTGACATTGAATGAAAAATGATTTGTAATCATGTGTCTGGGATTATATCTAATCACTTGAAATTATCATTATCATAGATTTTTAGGGTATCACTCTACAAATCAACTTGTAACTATAACAGCTATTATATTTTAGTTTTACAAATGGAAAAGTACTTCTGTGTAAGTTACCTAATTTCAACAGAGGAATAGTAACTAGGATTCTAAGCCACCAGCTCTATCACTTAGAAAGCAATTTTTCTAGTAAGTAGAGGTGCTTACCGGATCTATTCAGTATACAGTTCAGTAGTTGCCCTATAATTTTACTAAAATTTTAGGTAAGTTTGTTTAGTTCAAATGAAAGTATTTGTATTCAAACTTCTTGGTGACAATTTGATCCTCCATGTAGACAACCTTGGTGATTGGATATTTTCCAACTTAGAGTTCCCACTTTATAATAATCCAGTGGCTGTCTCTAGTAAACTATAACCTTTCCCCACTTTGAGGCTAGAGAACTGTCTTAGTTCCCCAGTGTGCTCCCCAGCACATAATACAATTCAACAAATGTTTAATGAATGAATATATGATTTTAGCCATCTACATAGATCCATTCTCCAGTTTCTGCAGTCAAATATCTAAGCAACTTCAACTTTACGGTTTTAACACTGCCTACAACTCTGGAGCCCAAATGTAATATAATTGTAGTTTAATATAGAAAGACTAAAAGCGATTCAAAGGAAAGCTTGGAGGTATTAGGTTAGAACACCAGTACAGGTTTAATCTCTCATAAAGGTCATGACACAAATATACTTAGGCCACGCTCTAAGTACAAACCATGTAGTTCGTGTGAAACTAGAGATAACTGTGAGATACAGCCTATTAATAAGGAAGAGTGGAAAAGAAGACAAGTACTTCAGCAATCAATATACTTTATGATTATCATGCACTTTTCTGCCCAAGAAGAATTAGGTAGTTTTAATTGTTATAACACCTGCTACTTTGCAAGGAAAGTGTAGCATTTTCATGGGTTGTGTTAGGGCCTATTGTTCTTTATAAAAGTCAATAGTGAAAAAGGATGTGTGATGGTTTGTGTCTAGATGTCCACTATAACTTCATGAGATCATAGGTGGTATCTTAGGGATGTGGTTGGATGAGGGAGGCACTATAGCTGCCTTCTTGTTAGGAGGCTTAGTTGGAAGAGGTAGGCCACGATGGGTGTGAGCTGGAAGTTTATATGTCTTCCTGGCTCCTCCTCTCTGTCCAGCCATCCTGTCTTGGAGTCAGATGACTATGGATTAAAACATAAGCCAAAATATAAAAGATAACAGAAAGCAAGGAGATAAGTCTTTTGCAAGAGGGAAAGAGACCAAGAGATTAAGGAGAGAAAGACATTTTCATGATGAATGTGATCATTATATATAGCAAACATGTATTCCTAAAAATAAAAATTTAAAAATAAACCTTTGCTCCCTTAAGTTGCAGGTGCTAGATGGTTTTTTTTTCTCAGAGATGAAAAAGTGACTAAGAGGTGAGGCTTGGGCCTTAGCCAAGATGGGAAATCCAAATTCCATGAAAATCAGCATAGGCATATTTCTTTTTAATAGGAAGGATTTTCCCAAGGAATGATGGGAAATGTCTTATTGCCCAACAAGAAGCTTAGAGAAGAGAGTGTTTGGTTCCTTTGGATAAGAAACACTACTTAAGGGACAAGGAGAACTGAGCTGGCAGAGTCTTACCCACATTCTGCTACCATAAGCTTGTGGCACTCCACAGATTTACCATTTTCATCAGAAGCCGCCTGATCTTTCCTCTTACCTCAACAGAAGAACCATTTCCCACTTGTTCTGAATCTAGACGTTTTTGCTGAGCTATCTTAGCCAGGCAGGAAGCTTATTTCATAAGAATTACTTGTTTATTTTGCAGCCAAGTGCAAGCTATTTGTCCAAACTAGCTTAGCTGTACTTCTAAACTCTGTTAAACCCTCTATGTGAGTTCCTGGGAGTTAATACAATTTGTCTACATCGATTTTTCTATGGATTCTTCATGTTTTTATAAGTAATCTTGTTGAGTAATGTAGCCCAATCTGAGCATGCCTAATACATTCACAGTCAAGTTCTAGAATGTTTTCTTACAGTGTCCTTAAATTGTTTACTTAAGGCCCAATTAATCCTACCAAATGCATATGCAGAGTGAACCCAGAAATACATATTGAGACTACCAGGACTGAGTTATATAAACTGATCAACATTCATTTATTAATTTATCAACACATTGTTGCATACTTACTAACAGCTACTCTATCCAGGCACTGTACTAGTACTGGGGACATGGAGATGGAAGGTGGAGTCCGTCCTTTTCAACTATGTACATCTTAGTGGGCAACTCTATGATATGCTGAGAATCACAAACTTACAATCTAGTCTGTGTCCTAATACTGACCCTTCTACTTTTTAACTTTTTGATCGTGTACAACTAACTCCCTTCTAATCCTCCTTCAAAAGGAGGGACTCCATCTTCCATCTCCATGTCCCCAGTACTAGTACAGTGCCTGGATAGAGTAGCTGTTAGTAAGTATGCAACAATGTGTTGATGAATTAATAAATGAATGTTGATCAGTTTATATAACTCAGTCCTAGTAATCTCAATATGTATTTCTGGGCTCACTCTGCATATGCATTTGGCAGGATTAATTGGGCCTTAAGCAAACAGACAATTCAAGGACACTGTAAGAAAATATTCTAGAACTTGGCTGTGAATGTATTAGGCATGCTCAGACTGGGCTACATTACTCGACAAGATTACTTGTAAAAACATGAAGGATCCATAGAAAAATCAATATAGACAAATTGTATTAATAATAATTGTCTTCACAAGGGTGGTATAAGAATTAATGTTCCAGGCATACTACCTAGAATATGGTAAGTACTGTATAGATGGCATTTGTTGTCACTGTCATCATGTTCCTAAGGACGGCCAAGGAAATTAACATTACAATATAATATGCAACATATGAGCGTGGGGAAAGGGACATAGTCAGGATGGTGATGAGGCAGAAAACATAAGAGGAAGGAAATCTAAGTTGAGCTGTGCCAGGAAGGATAAGTTTCAGGGAGTCAAGAAAGGAAAGGACATTCTAGAAAGACAGAATCATTACATATACAAAAAGCTAGTGGTAAAATACAGCAAGCATTTTCAGGAAATTGCAAGTAGTTCAGTATGTCTGGATCTTTAAATATATATTGGCCAACGGTGGAGAGCTAGTAAGCAAGGGGGGGCAATGTTGTCATCCTTGAAGTGGAAGTGGTCGTGGGCTCTGTACTTCCACACGAATATTCTCCTGCAGCTTTCTCTTTATACCACCACATGCTCTATATGAGTAACCACATGGTCCCTTGGCTCTTAGGGATCATCTCTTATCAGCTTTAGTTTTGAGATGTAGTGTGTGTTTAAGTCTTCCATTTCTTCACATACCACTCTCTGTAGATGTCCTAAGAGAAGAGCAGGGCTCTGATATGTACTGTCACAAGAAGTGTGACCTGCACTCCACTCCAGAGAGTACTCTTGTCAGGTAGCAAGAGGTCTTTGTGTCTTGGGAGAGCTAGAAGGAGAGGAAAAAGAATAAATCATTACTGTAGAATGTATTCTTATAACTAGTGTCTTGTTTGCTCAGTAATAGCTTTAACCTAGTGATAGCATGGAAGAAGTTTTAAATTTGTGGCTATGTCCAGCTGGCAGCTTCAGCTAAATCAAAGTTAGTAAATATGTGCATGGAGCATGTGCTTTTCTTTTTTTTAATGTATTTAGTACAGGGTCTGTAGGGTCTCACTACACATATAGGACTCACAGTGATACTCCTGTTTTCAGCATCCCAAGAGCGGGGATTACAAGCGCATGCCCAGTCCCAGTCACTGTCTCAGCACATGCCATGGGTGGAGCTGGCACAGCATGCCAGGGATCGAACCCCAGTCCCTGCACCTTCCTAAGCAGGCTCTTTAGTCTGCTGTGCTACCTGGCTGACCCAGCATGTACTTTTCATTATCAGATGGAAGCCCAGGAGCCTAGATTATGTGCTCTTTCAGATGCATCTAGATGTCCTTTGAGTGCTAAGCATGACCAGACCAGTTTGGCTCAGAGACAGCTGCTATGGCCAACCATGATATCACACAGCTTGTTGACTTACTGTGAATGAGTCAGACACAATAGAGCTCTTCACCGAATCAATGGGAAGATTATTGATTTTGCCTTGCAGAACATGAAGCAGACCAGCATGAACAGGAAATTCTTGGTAAATTCCATTGACTCTGAAGGGATCAAAGGTTGGGCTGCTTTTCAACTCAGCTCTGGGCATATGAGGAAAAACCATGACTACTGATAGTGTGAGGACTCCATGGGCAGAAGGTCCAGTCTGTCTTAGTAGTCTATGAAGAACCAAAGTTAAGAACTGAAGTTGAAGAGGCCTCTTAGTTTTGGCTTTACTAGATCTGGGATTATATATTGTGTCATATTGGTTTTGGGGATGGGGTGAGAAAACATAGAAATTAGTATGTTTAAAATCATAAGACTTGAATAGATTAATACAGTAAACCTGTATTAGATTGAATATTAGACCAAATATTCACTTTAAGATCCATGTGTTATTTGGCTCTGTTACTTTGAAACACTAAGTTTTCATTTTAAACATTAGAGACAAAAATCTGACAGACTAAAAATTATATATAAAACCACTTTACTAAGAGATAGGGTGGTGAGGTGTGAGTTACACACCTGTTAACTGAGAGTTACGCTCACAGTCACCATGAGTTACATGGAGGAGGTAAACATCAATTGTTACAGAGTGACAACTGGGACTCTCCCTATGCAGCTGCAAGGAGAACTGTTCCCAGCAGAGAAAGTCTGCACAGAACGATTGCACCTCAGAGCAAATGTCCTACTGGTTTGTTATGGGGATGTAGGATTAGATGCATCTTCTATGTAAAGGTGATAATGCTGCTTCCCTGTATCTGCCTCACAGACTGTCTGAGCTTCAAAATGTATCATTTAACATGCTTTGAAATCTTTGGAAGATGCCTATGCAAATTCAGAGTAAACCCAGGGTACCATTATTGTTATTAACATCATCATTAAACATCACATTTGGAAAACAGTATTGGTCATTTAATATTAATTTCTGGTCATTTTCCTCCCTGATTTCTTTCCATGAGGAGAGATGTTAAGCCAGTCTAGCCTAGTGTTCCTTGAGTAACCCAGCCTCTGCATCTGCAGGTGGTGTGCCCCTGAACAGACACTGTTCTTCTTTCCCTTCCTCTCTATTCTTCTAAATCCAACACTGGTCTTAAGGGGTAACCCCAGCTTCCTCTCCTATACGAATAACTTTGTCTTCTTATCCAGCACGTATCATCAAGAAACATCTATTGAGAACCCTCCAAACAGTTAGGCATTGCTCTAGGCCCTGGGGATACACACAGTCTTGGAAATGAACACTGTCACTGTTTTTAAGAAGCACACGGCCTACTTCAGTAGCTTCCAAATCTTACTGATGCTAATATAGTAAGAGGTAGATTTGACACTCCAACTCATTACCCGCATATGTTTGTATGTGTTTCAAATAATATATACACAGAAGTTTCATAATACTTACTACAGATGCTGCCTTCTGATATCTTCCATTTCATTATAAGTGATGCTGGTGTGACTCACTACTATGATTTCACAATTTCCTAATAAGTATTTGTGGTGGATCGACAACTGGTGGTCAACCTGAATGCCCAGAAGAAGTGAACCAGTGTGGTGCTGGTTGTGGAAGGCCCACCTGAGGATTGTTGCCAGCAATGTAAGAGGAAGAACTGAAGAAGAAGCAGTTGCCCATCAGGCAATTATTTTTCCTGCAGAAGTAAGAGTGGTGGCACATTCAAGGCCATCACAAACAAAAGTATTGCTCTCACAAGCTAGATTTTCCTTTACATCTAGATGCAGATGGTAAATATACATATTTCAGATATGATGACCTGCTGTTGGGAGCTGGTAGAAGCTGTTTGGGAAGTTGTTAGGGAGTTGCTGGTTATCTTGGGTTATTCTGCTGGAGGAGCTTGTCATGCTCGCTTTCCTGATGAACTTGGCTGTTCTCATCAGAGGAGGAGCTCGGGACCTCATTATCACTGGGGATGGCTGTGGTTGTTTTAGAGAGAGATCTGGATCTTTACTTTGAGTGTCACTTCCTGACTCTGGAGGGAACGATGGTGCACTGCTCAATCTCTTGGAGCAACTTGTTGCATTGGCTTTCCTGATAAGAACTCAGCTGTTCTCATTGTTGGAGCTCAGAACCTCACTGTTGCTGAGGATGGCTGTGGTACTTTTCTTACCTTAAGCGTTGCTTTCTCACTCCAGTGCAGATCCCTCAGCCTGTTGGCACAGATCCTTCATCCTGCTGGTATAGACTCTCTAGCTTCTACCACTGACCTTTGGGCTTTCCCAACACAGATATGTGAAACATGGCTTTGTGGGACGTTGTCATGGGCCCTTGGCCTTCAGTTGGACTTGTGATGGGCACTGTGATGGGCTTTAGGACTTCAGCCGAGCTCATGAAGGACATTTCTGTGGGATACATGCCCTCAGGTGAATTCTTTGGTCTTTAGTGTGTGGATAGATTTCCTGAACTCTCTTTGTATATAACTCTTTGGGTGACTATTAAAATAATACTATGTTTCCTGTATTAGATTGTTTCCCCTTGCAAAACCCAAAACTATGACAATATTGATGTATAGTTAAAAAACACGAGTCTTGCTTAGTGTTTGTAATAAAACATCATATACATGAGTAATTACCCTACTGTGTCAGAAGCAAACATTTTACATCTTTCTTTGTCTACTATTGTATTTGAAGGACTCATGAGAGTCAATAAAAGGCTCCCTATTGGCAGGAACCATGACCTGTGTCTCTTGACACACTTTCTATTTTTATTCTTTTTTATCTTTTAAAGAGAATAAAAATCAGTTAAAAAAGCATTAGCAACAATACAGAATTTCACTGAACAAAATAATAGGAATTTGACAGTGGTTGTATTGCATAATGTTGTCTTTGAATGTGTTATTTAGATTACCAGATAAAAGCATGCAAAAATGGTTAAAAAATTATAAGAAGTTTAAAAAGGAGAAGAAAAATATTTAAGCATTAGCTGCTCTTTCAGTAGTCTTTATACTCTTTCTCCATCACTCATCCCTTATATATTACACTCCACAGAAAATGTGATAAATATATTATTGTTGATAGCAGTATATTGTTGATGGTTGTATAAGTTCAGGTCCTCTGAAAAGCAGATCTGAGAAAGGATTAGATATGTAAGAGAAATAACAAGGTCAAAGCCTGTGAAGGACAAAAGAGGTGAAGAGAGGTTGCAGACCATGGTGCAGACTTAAAAACTATGAAGGGTAGAAAAAGGAAGGAGGGCCTGGGGAGATGGTGCAGTGGAATAAGCACTGCCTGGGCAAGCACAAGGGCATGAGTTCAATCCCTGGTTCCACCACAAAAGAAAAAAAAGGAAGGAAAAAGAAGTTAGGAAGGGCTTGCTGTTACGGTTTATGTCTACTTGTCCTCCCAAAGCCTCGTGTAATCATGGAGAAGGCTTCTACAGTTTGTGAATAATTCATGCTCCAGTGCTGGGATTGTGAGTATGAGTGCTACACCCGGCCTGAGGCTGATAGCTTGAATGTAACATAAGGAAGGCAGACTTGCTATCTGTACCATTGTTGCTGCTACTCCTTCCTTTCGCTGTGTTCTGCTGCCATGAACTCCTGCCCTCTGCCATGTGCCAATCTGTCTTGGAGCCAGCTGAGTATGGACTGAAACCTTCACAGATGATGAGCTAAATAAGCCTTTCCTTCTTTAATTTTGGGTGTTGGGTCTTTTGCCCCAGCAACAAGAGAAAAGTAACTGAGACACTTGCACTATCACACAGTTCTAAGAGAATTTTTGCCAACTGGGTAGGATGTACTCAGGTCAAAGCCATCTATTGGAAGAGTCCTGTGACTCATAGGTATGTGCCTGCCTTAATAGTCTCTCTGTGGTTCATCACTGCTGGGAGCAGCGTGGAGAAAATGTGACCTCAGCATGAACATGATGGGGACACAGTGGAGCAGCAGCTGCCTGTCAGGCAATTGTGTTTCCTGCAAAGGTAGTAGTGGGGGCACATTCAAGGCCACCACAAACACAAAAGTATTGCTCTCATAGGCTAGGTTTTCCTTTACATCTAGATTCAAGTGGTAAATATACATCTTCTAGACCTGACTCTACCACTTGACTGCTTTACCCTATTTAGGTTTCTCTGTAGAGAGCCCTATTTAGGTAGTAGGTATCAGGTCTTCTCTGGAAGTCATCACTCTGCCATCTATCTGTCCTGCCATGGAAAAAGCTTTAGGAGCCCTTAGTACCACTATCCCCATTAGAATTCCTCAGAGGTGAGATAGGGGAAGGGGATAGTGCTCAAGAGGGTAGGTAAAAAGAAAGGGCAGCCCTTGAGAGAAGGCTTTGACACTGGTGACTCCCCCATTAAGAGAGTTATAGTTTGGAGCTTGAATGTCTCCCAGAGGTCTAAGGTTCCAAGGGCAGAGGCACCAGGAGGTGATGTAAACATGAAGCGATCTGGCCTAATGAGAGGCCTTTTAGTCTTCAGGGGATATTAGCACCTCAAGCCATCCCTCTCCTCCAGCCTTTCTTTCCCAGCAATTAAGCAAGCAATTTTTCTTTGACACACATTCCACCGTGATGTGCTGTCTCATCATACAGCTAGAGGGTCCAGTTGATCATGGACTGAAATCTCCAAACACGTGAGCCAAAAATGACACTTTTAGTTTTATAAGTTGGTTATCTCAGGCATTCATGATAGTAATGCAAAGCTGACATTATAATGCAGGGAGGTTAGGTCTTTACAGCCCCACACCCAGATACCTAAAATGAATTATTCTATACTGATCTAGTTCTCTTCCTCTTTTTCTCTTCTACCTTTGCAACCACTGAAATGGACAGGGAAGATTTTGAATTGAGGATGGACTGTTTCTCACTTTTCAATTCACATTCTGCCAATAGTGAAAAAGCTTTCCTCTCTTTTAAGGAGACTGTGAGGGCTGGGGAGATGGCTCAATGGAATAAGTGCTTCCCTGGCAAGCGCAAGGGCCTGAGTTCAATCCACAGTTCCGCCAAAATAAATAAATAAATAAAGTCTAAAAAATAAAAATTAAGGAGACCGTGAAGTTACTGGGGGAACTGGAATGATCTCTATTTCTTCTGTGTTTTGTGTACTGGGAACCCCACTCAGGACATTGCACTTGCCGGGAAGTTGCTGCACCACTGCACTAAATTCTGGGCTCTGCCTTCTACATGTTTTGTCCAATATCTTAGGACAACACCAGCTGATGACCATTCAGGGAGAGAAGATGATCTCCCCACCAGCCCACCTGTAACAAGGCCTCTTAATGTTTGAACTTAGATGTAGCAAAGCTTCTTCATGACTTCATAACTGTCATAGCACACTGGCAAGATCTGCATCAGTGACCACTTTTTTTCAGGCAAAAGAGCACCTTTGCCTTTTGTGCCTACACAGTAGCACACAGCTCTTCCTGCCTCAGGCTGAGCTTTGATGACACTGCTGCTCCCTCATAACTGTTTTGAGGACAGACAGGTTAAATAATCACTCTCAGTGATGGTTCAGCAGTCTACCCAATGGGAGCTCAAAGCCCTGTACAAGCACAACATCACAAACTCTCACAATAGTCCTTTAGAATAGTTGGCAAGTCTGTCTGCTTTGCTAAGCTGGAGAAGGACAACTCTTGCAAATTAATACTGACTCATCACTCAGTCAGTGATGATGCTATATCCTGGTGACAGGTAGAACTTGGGAAACTGGAGCGGTAGGGACAATGTCTCTGAGTGCATCCATTCAGACTCAGGTTGACAATTGCTACCCTTTGCCTCGGGTCATTTTAAAGATTACGAAGCCGAGATATGAACCAGACAGTCTTCAGCTTGATTTTGGCAAGGATTACGTCCTCTGTCTTGCTCTTTTCAAGAGTCAGAATTGAAGTTGTACATCCCACATGTATTGTTGTAACATAATGGAGTGGCTTTGGGGGACACTGGACTTCAGAAGAATGTTTGATCTTTTATAAGTGGGTAATGTCTGCTGCAGAGTAGAGAGGTTGTCTAAAATACCTTCATCTTCCTAAAGTTGGATGACACTCCGATTTACAGTAACATAAGAAGTCAGCAAGGTCCTATTTAATTCCAATCTAGCTAAATTTCAACTTGGATTTAATGGGAAATAAAATGATTTAACATTATGGGGTAAATTGCTATTCTCTTTATCCTCTCCCTACAGTTACTTTTCTAGTTGACAGCTAGTGACTTTACTGCTAGGAGCCCCAGATTTCTATGAGGCCTTTTCTGTACTAGCCAGGCTACAGCATGCACAGAGGTTCCCTAGGAGTAGCCTGCTCCTAGGACCCCAGCCTTGGTTCTTGGCCATCAAACCATCACTTGGGGCATTTGTTTTGGTGCTGGTTCTGTGATGCATATATGGACAGTCTGGCTTTGCCTAAGTTATCAGTGAAGCTTCTGTGATTCAGCATATTCCTGTATGCTTCCTGTTTCTTAATCTCTGTTGTCTACTTGGAAAGTGGATTGTTTTGAGCTTCTGTAGGTAGGTTGTGTGGGGTTTTCTCTCTCTTTTTTAATCCTTAGGAAGCAGGTGACCTTTTGGATTTGTGTCAAAATGTTCCTCTGAGGGGCTGGGGAGATAGCTCAGTAGAATAAATGCTTGCCTGGCAAGTGCAGGGTCCTGAGTTCAATCCCCGGTACCACAAAAACAAAAAACAAAAATGTTCCTCTGAAAGGTGCCTCTGACTTCACTATCACATTTAGATGAAACCCCTAGCTTCTACCTAGAAGCACAAAAAGATCACTTAAGCCCTTTTGCTTCAAGGACAAACACAATGCTTTTGCAACAAGGAGAGGAAAGATGTCATTGGGGCTCTTTGGGATCCTACTTGACTGGTATTCACTCTGGTAATTTAAGAAATAATCCTCTGGAAAGCAGACATCTGGAGATATAGACTAATTTTTGGCTGTATGGCCACATAACACAGAGACTTCAGTCTTTTGAATCACTATATCACATAGATTGGGTACCTGGATTTGGGAGGTGGATTTGCACACCCATACCCTACCCACTGAAAGTATAGATTAAGGACCAGATAGACTAATAAAAAAGTGACCAAATGGGTCTTTCCTTTGGGAGTTTATCTGTGAGGTTGTTAGTAGCTACACTACTGCTGACTTAGGTAAAAAGCTACAACATCAGAAAACAATTTTGTGCTTTTATAATGACAATTTAAAAGTAATACATTTCCTCAAGATGCAGGAAAGGGCAGGGCTATCCCATGCATGAGTATGGGAACTAGCTAAAGTTTCTTTTGCAACTTTATATTCCAAGATGCTTTTACCTGGCTTGGTCTATAGCAGGAACTCTCCAGGGGGCTGGAAATGACACCCCTGTTGTTGCTTAATTCTGCCCAACAAGAGTGGTGTCAATTTGTCTAACATTATTAATTTGCACGGTTAGTTCTTTCAATTCTCATAGATCGTGAGGCAAGTATCATTATTTTCCTCATATTCCAGGTGGATTTAAGGAAATTGAGGCACAGAGAAGTTAAGTAACTTGCCAAAGAATAAAAAGCCACCAAGTGGTAGAACTAGTTGGAACCCATACTTTATTTTCATAGAGCAGCTCATGCTACATAATTCTGTCTCTTCACAGAGTTTATATCCAGGAAAAAGAGAGAAAGAGAGATCAGGAATGCAGGGCCTCAAGTGACCCTATGTCCAGGTTTACCCTTCCCTACACACACACACACACACACACACACACACACACGCACACACACACACACACGCACACACAGTCTCAGCCAGACTGCCACATCACTCTTCTGGATTGGAGTTTGGCACCTCCCGCTTGCTCAGCCATGAGGTGACAATGACACAGCTAATCCTTCATCAGGGAACATCCTCAGACAAGCATCAAAGTCCAGCCCTCCAGCTCTATGTTACTCCAGTGTCAGTGGTGACCAGAACTCAAGATGGCACCCACTGTTTGTAGAGCTGCCTGACCACAAGGCTCTTGCCCTGGCTGCTTCTCTTCCCAAGAGGAACTGGACACTGAGCATGACATCCTGGCTCGAGGGAAGGACATTTTGCTTCTGGACTGCCATTTCAGCTGAGGAGGCTGGGATGGCAGGTGTAACCACATTTTCCTTCAACCTGTTCCACCCCTGCTTAGCGTGCAATCAGAGGTTTTTCCGCCAACTCATTGCTTCTGAGTATTTCACAAAAGGAAACCCTTCTGGTTTTCTTCGCAAGAAGAAAGCTCACTGTAAGCCAAGGTTCCCAGAAACTCCCAGGTCACCTTTCCTGACAAGTGACCACAGACCTTCAAAACAGAAGTCCGCCAAGAGCAAATTTCTTCTTTTTAAAGAACATAAGAGGTTCATAGGTGAGATCAAATTTCCTTAGTTTGGCAAATGTGGGGCCATGAAGAACAAATGAAAATCTTCACACTTATTTAACAAATGAGGAAAACTGGAGGACCCCCTCACAGAGGAGCTGACCCCTTTATATGACTCAGCCAATATCTCAATACTGAATACTCTGCTAGTATTGAAAGCATCAGTAGCTGGTGGTACACTCAGGATCCATGATTGCTATGGCGCTTTCTGAGCAATGGAAACATCAGCCATAAATCAGCTCAATCACTCAGTAATGTTCTCAGTCTGTCAATAGTGTGTGCTTTGTTTGCTAGCTTTAAGCCAATTTTAAATCTAAATGTGTGTAAATCAATAATTATGTTGGTTCCTGTTGGATAGTCTTAAAAAAACTGATAAGGATACAAGGGTCTCTTGTTATCTGGACCAATGCCTGAGGAAAGGCTCCTTATCTATGGGAGGACTCTGGAATAAATATCTCTTTTTACCAGGCTTGGAACAACCTTACTGAGGAATCTGGGAATGGACTACTAAAAGTCGAGAGCCCTACAAGCCAAGAGGGCCTCCCAAAACAAGGCTGAGGACGGCTGAAGGTTCTACAGGTCAACCCTGTGCTAAGCCCTTTCTAAACCTCTGTTACCAGCATGTGTAAGGGATAGGTTGAAGAGCATCATAATGTAGATGAAGCAACTTGAGAGCCCTGTGTAACTGTGGAGCCTAGCTATATTGTAGGTATGAAGCAATAGAGAGTTGAAAGTCTACACCAGGGCTTCAGAATCATCTGGACAGCTTGTGAAAACTATAGTATGCTGGATCTCATCCCAGAGTTTCTAGTTCAGATCTGGGATAGCACCTAAGAACGTGCATTCCTTCCTAACCTTCTCTTCCACCTTCTTCTTCCTTTGATGTGTGTCTGTGTATGTGAGTGTGAGTATGTGTGTGGTGTATGGGGGTGAACCTGGGGCCTCATGTATGCTAAGTAAATTGTCCACCATTGAGTTATAACCCCATTCCTTTTTTATTTTATTCTGAGGTAGGATCTTGCTAAATCTCCCAGGCTGCTTTTGAACTTGTGATCCTCCTGACTTAGCTAGGACAGAACCTGACTGGGAATATGCATTTCTCACAAGTTCACAGAAAACTGAGAATGTTGCTAAGGAGCTGCTTTGGAGAATCACTAGTAGACCCAAACCACGGGGATTCCCTAGCTCTCTCTAGCAGCCCAGAGTCACAGCTGTTCTTTAATTCTTCTGTGGAGTAGGTTAGCTGCTGCTATTAGGAGGAAAGATTTGGTTTTTGCATCAGGACTGTGAACAACTGCATGAGATTGGATTTTGGGCTCATTTTATGAGCAATGTGATAATTTTGACATATTATTTAATTTCTCTGTCCTCCAAAATTTTACTGGAACAAATACATATGTACTAGGCACAGTTTCAGTATATTTACTAATATGGTAAATGCTTTGAACAATTATTGATTAAATGAGGTAATCTATGCTAAATGTTAATTTAAGCTACTTGAACAAGGATCTGAAGGTCTTCTCCTATTTAGACTTTTTTTGTTTTTCACTGCTGAAGAATGAACCCAGGGTCTTTTGCACTGAGCTATACCTGCAGCCCATTTTTCATTTCAAGACAGGATTTTGCTGAATTACCTAGGCTGTGCTTGAACTTGCAGTCCTCCTCCTTCAGCATCCCAGAGTATTGGGATCACAGGAATGCGTTATCATGCTTGCTTTAGGATTTGCCTAAGATAATAAACCATCCCCGCCTTTGTGGAAGCCTTTCAATCATGTCCTGGGTCAAGTCTCTCATTTAGGCCTCAGACCAGATATGGGCTCTGCGGACTTTGTGACTCCAGAGGGGTGCTGTTCTAAGGCCCTCTGCGGATCATGGATGGAGAGGGAAGCAAAAGCAGGAGTGGCACAGGGAGGAGGGTCGCAGGAGGCGGTGATGTGAAGTGCCTATGCTTGGTTAGGCGGACAGCCCTGGATGAGACCCAACTCGCAGCTCAAGAGAATGCAGGCAATGTGCAAGCTCACCAGACCAAAAGAGGAAAGGGAGAAAGCTCAGAGAATGCCCCCAAGCCCCAGAGCTGAGCCAGCACATTCCAGAATGATTGACACTTGCTAGTGGGCTTTGTTTTCCTACTAGAGCTGGAGAAACAGGGATAGGGGCTGGCTTCTGGTTTTTCTGACCTTGACACTTTCAAACATTCCTTTCTCAGATCAGGACAGAGAACTGTGGGTAAACTTAGGCTGAATGTCAGTAGTAATTGGTGTTTCTGGTCATTAAACCTTCAGAACTTTCTAGCTATGAATGAAATATTCTGAGATACAGGAATCATCATTCTGTTCTTACCCTTGCTTTCTCTTATCTCCTAGCACTGCCAGCTGCCCAAGTCCCTGTCCCCCTACACCCTGCCCTGGCTCTGGATCAGCTAATAGCACCCAACCCTTGGAATAGTACCTTCTCCCGATGATTCCTCCATCCTCTGTCCACCTCCACCCCTCAACATGGTTGAATTCAATCCCCTATGAGTCTCGTAGCCCTGATATGCCTATTGTTTCATGGTGGCTTGTTTAGCTATCTGCCTCCAGCTTGCTGCCTCCAGTCTCTAGAAAAAATTGTTAGCTTCTATTCATCTTTGATCTCCCAGTGCCAAGCACACTGCCAGGTACTGTTATACTCATTGGTGTTTTGTGCATGCCCACCCTGTGTTGGATGTTATGGGTCCCCAGATGTGAAAACCTGATTTTCCTACATCCAAAGAGAACCATGAAAGGCAGGGAATGCACACTGAGTCTTTCAGCTTAGTTAGTGGTGAGCTCTGGGGTGGGAATATATTTGAGAGACTTCAGTTTATAGTAAGTTCACTGAGTGAGCAAAGAAGAGGTACCTGTGCAGAGAATGAAGTGATCCAGAGTGGATGGATGAATGAAAGGTGTGCATGAGCAGAGATTGAAGCACAATCGTTTGCACAGAAGGCTTCAGTGACCTGTTTGATGTTATACTAATAAGGTTAGAGGATGCAATACCTGTCATCTATTATGGGGGTCCCAGCCAACATTTCTTTAATAATGCTGGGTTAGAGCCGGCCAAACAGCTCAGCAGATTAAAGTGCAGGGGCTAGGGGTTCAATCCCTGGGCCTGGGCTTGGGTCTGGGCCTGCTGGGCCAGATCCACCCCCATCCCCAGGGTGCACTGAGATGGTGATTGAAACTGGGCGTGGTGGCGCACACCTGTAATCCCAGCACTTGGGAAGCTGTTAACAGGAGAACCACTATGTGTCTGATTTAGTAGTGAGACCCTGAACACCCTGTAGACCCTTCCCTAAAAAAAAAAATAATAATTCTGGGTTAACAAGAGAAAAACATAATGTTTAAGCAGTTTTACATGACATAGGAGACTGCAGAAATAAAGAACCAAAGACCCAGAGAAAATTGCTCATCTTATGCTTAGATTTAATAAAGAAAGGATAGCTGTGTAGGCATGCATTTAGATAACAAGGCTATGAGCTCATAGTAATAGACCGAGAGAGAAAACCAGCAGGGCCCGTCAGTTCAGATTCTTCTCAACCTCTTTGCATGGCATTTCTTCCTCCGGGGCATATTCTACATAGTCTACTCTTGTGGAATGAGGATCTTACAATCTATTATTAAACGAAGTGAGAGAATTCTGTTATTTTCAGCTCTGACACAGAAATGTAGGAGAAAGCCAATAAATACTAAGCTTTATAGATGACTTCAGTGGAAAGGAGTTTCAGTTTCTATGATCTGCTTTGTGGAAAAGGGAATTCTAATTTGTATGGCTTGTTTTGGGGAGGTAAGGGTGAACAGAAGAAATAAAGGCAGGAAAATGTTAGAGAAAGTTACTTTATTTCTGAGCTTTTCATAAGGCCTGTCCAAGTCAAAATATTCAAATGTCAAAGTGTCACACTTCCGGGTATCATTTTCTGAGCTTTAACACAAGATACTTAGTTCCTCCCATAGTAAGAATTCTGATGAGATTAAACAAATGTTCTGGAAGACTAGCTTTTCAAAGAGCATTTACCATGCTCATGAAGGGGTTAGGAATGTCACAGGTGGCTAAGCAAAGCATTATGGCACTTGTGCTGCCTAGAGCTGAGGCCTATTCCAGTCTCACCTTGAGCTTTAGAGACTTGGGTTACATCCCCCAGGCAGAAAACCTCTCTGTACCCACCTCTCAGTTCTCATGGTTGGAGACTGTCTCTTTTTCTACCTGTGGATCTCAAAATGTATACCCTCAAATAAAAAGGACTAAGCAGAAATAAGCATTTGAGGAGATATAGGTACATTGCTTTGCAACTGAACAAATGCCTCAGAGAGTATATTCTTATAGATCAGAAGGGCTCCTTTTCTGTAGTAGATAGGCAACAAAGACAATGTTCAGAGTTTGGGAAGGCAGAATAATCTGCCCTATGCTTCTCTAGTGACTGAGGAGTGGTTGTTTATAATGCAAACTATTTCATATTCTGCCTTCATTGCTTTTATGTGTGTGTAGTCTCTTAAAAATGAATGTATGCTCCCAGATGACAGGGGGTATGTTTGGTGATTTCCTTGTATCCTAGTATGGCTATAGAAATGTACAGCGAAAAGAAGGGAAAAAATACCTGGTGAAATGGCACAAAATAGATGACACTGAACACAAATATGTAGGCCCAGCTATTGCCCTAAATTTAGTCTCCTGATTTTATAGGCTTATAAACTTCTAAGTGAAAGGCTGTATAAAATCTTTATGACATGCAAACAGACTGGAAGGAAAAAACAAGTTGCAAACTATTATGGACATGTAAAAAATTTCTCTCAGGTTATCGGGAAGCTGTGGTGACCCCATCAAGGGAATTCTCCTTTTTCTCTTTCCCCAAAAAGCCATGCAAGGTCATAATGATTTCATTATTTTGGAGTGAAATTTGGTCCTTTAGTGAGGAGCAGAGGCCAGACTCAGCAAGGCAGTACAATATCATCCCTGGGACCAGTTCCTTTTTCATGGCAACAAACACTAGGATTAGCTTTTCTCTCTCTACTTCTTCTAGATGGGAGATATATCATAGTGAAGTGGATGACCTTCATCTGCTAAATGACTAAAAGGAGATAGAATGGTTGTCTTTAGGTACTTGAAAAGATTTTCGATGATGAAGCTGAGTGGCTGGCTATGTATTGCTACTATGAGTGAGAGGCTCGAAGCAGGAGCCAATCAAGGCTGATTTCACTTCAGCACGAAAAACGACTTTCTGTAAATTCCAGTCATCTATCCTGTCTACTTTGGGGGATAATGAGTTTCCTTAAGCTGAAGACATTTCCAAATTATCTAATTTTTAAATAGGTAATAACACACAACCCCTTGATATTTCAGAGGAGCATAATGACATGAAAAGTTTGCCTCCCGACTCCTTTTTGCAAACATTGTTCTATTATTTTAAGAGATAATCTTTGTCATCAGGTACTCAGTCAACAGTCAGAGAACTATTTGTAGAGAATGTAGTAAATGGTTCTTGCCTTCTGGCACTGAACAAGATAACTTTGAGGATGTTCCTACTCTGTACCTCCTCCTTCACTGTGAGGTCATCTCTCTTAAGTATCCCTCCCCTAGTGCAATACACACCTTTGCTGTGCTAGGACTGGCCTGGAAGCTTGTGACAGTGGACATGCTGAGCAGGCTCTGAACAGCCCTGATGACAACAGCAAGTTGTCAGATGTCACAGGACAAGTGTCTAAGGGAAACAGAATGTAGATCCTGTGCAAAGCGTGGGTGAATCACTTTGTCTAAGTACCTCTCCCTCTATTTGAAGGACAGTAGAAGACCTGTGAGGTGACTGGGCACTGGTGACAGGAGTCGAGGGAAGGAATGTGGGGATGGTGAATCTGGGGGTAGAGTGAAATGTCTTGGAGAAGGTGTCCTTAGGGACTAGGGGGAGGTCCTAACAGTGTTTCTTTTTGCCCTTTTTGTGTTCTTGTTGGTCTTTATTCCTACCTTTGTTCCTTGCCTTTTTCATACTTCTCACATACTTCTAAGGTTTGTTGCCAGACTTTGTACCCTGAGTACAGAGCTACACATAACTGCATAAGTCAGTCATGCTTCAGGTACCTCAGAAATTTTTAAGGTATTTTTAACCTTGAAGGCAAGTTCAAACCTCTGATCCTGAAAGACAAGTTTGGGTGAAGTCTTCAAGGAGACTGAGATGTAACAAATCCAGGTAGTATCTGCCATATCTCAGGGGCTTGGTTATTTTCCTGACAAACAGAATGAAAGCTTTCAGTAAGATTTCAGGCTAATCTTCAGTGATAAAGAGGTACAAGGGACCATCTTGCCTAGCTCTGGTTCAGCTATTTAGTGGGAAAATAAAGAACAAAACCATTTCATTATCATCACTGTTTTAATCATCATTACTCATTTTAAAGGTCAAGAAGTCAATGTCATCTAATCTAAATTGAAGAAAATATTTTTAGGAATATTTTTACATCAGCAATAATAACAAATTTATGTCAAGCAGGACAAAAAAAAAGTCATCGAGGATTTCCTTGTCCAAAGAAAACTTGCAGGACATCTCAGGGGACCAGTTATTATAGTTCTGTTGCTAGAGGCATCAGGGTTAGCATCAGTCTCTCAAGCATCTTGTCACATATAAAATCTTCTGTTTAGGGGCCTGAACCATAGAGATCTCTGCAGATAGAGCTGGACTGGGACTGTAATTGCCGATATCATCCAAAGGACTTGATGCAAGATGGTGCCATGGGAATTCCACTTCTACTGATTCTAGTAATAATACCAAGGATAAAAAATAAAGAACTAATATGGAAGTGCCTATCAGAGAAACTTTTGCTAGGAACTTGACACACATACTCTTCTTTTCATCTCAACACTTATAAGATAGTAAACTTGTTCTGCAGGTACAGAAGCTACAGCTTTTAAAGGTAAAGTCACTTTCTTCAGGTCATAGAACACACATGCAAAGGAATAAAAACCCAGAATTGGCCAGGAAATACTAACACACAGAAATCAGCAAATGCTGAAAATCACAGTTCTTTCCTTTTTCTTTCTTGGTCCCTGCACTTGCCTAAGCTTGCCTAAGCAGGTGCTTTAGACCACTGAGTTGTCTTGCCAGCCTTCTTCCTTCCTTCCTTCTTTTCTTCCTCCCTCCCTTCCTCCTTCTCTCCCTCCCTCCCTCCTTCCTTCCTTCCTTTCCTTTCTTCTTTCTTTCTTTCTTTCTTTCTTTTCTTTCAGAACTAAAAATGAGGGACTAAGATTCTTACATGGAATAATCTATCCATTCATATTTTTAAAGAAGAAACTTTATTAAGCCTCTAGTAAGTAGACCACATAGTAGGTATAAGAACTACAGAAGTAGGAAATATGTGAACATTGATTAATAAGAGACCCTACTAACTCTGAGAAGCTCCCTGACCATTGTCTTCTTACTATTAAGACAAATGAATAACTTTGAGGCCACTCCCACTTGAGAGTGAAATATTTTGAAGTCACTTCTAAGAAGTTGCTAAATCTTGCCCCAGAAAGTGTTTCAGAAACTTGTAACCAATTCATCTCAAAGTAAATCTTTACTAAATAGCAGAAAATCAGGTCTCTAAAGCCTAAAAATAGTTTTCTTTCTCTTCCTCTCCTAGGCTTTATTCCGCTTTCTTAGGGGCTTTTCGTGCCAAAGAAAGAAGCATAGGGTAATTCCCCTGGTTAGCTTGGGGCATTTACTTTTGCTCAAGTCTTACAGATTGCCAGGATCAGGTTCAGAGACATTTCATAAATGTTATTTGTCATTTGCTCATTTTTTAGAAACCTTGTCCAAATATATGATGCTGTGTTTATCTTACCTCTTGGTCTCCTTTTGATCTTATAACTTTGTATCCAGAATGAAAAATGTCAAAGAGAAAATACACTGACATACGTTATATGACCCTGGTACCCTGATGTCTAGAGCTGGAGTCTAACCTGCTGGTTCTTCCACTGATCTGCTGAATGACCTTGAGCTATCGCTTTCCTAAGCAGTGTGTAATAGGATGGCGTTTGCACTCACCAGGGAACTTAAAGGATTAACCTGGGCTTTCTAGGATATTTTTAAAAGGTAAAGACAATTGGTTACTATTAATCCAATGCTGGTTAGTCCACCAGACAAGCTCTACATTGTCTAGATTATGGAAAGCTCTGGAGCTCTTATCTCTTAAGAATCATAATCAGCTTTAAAAGATCTAAAACCATCGCTGCTCCTAGTTTTCTGTTCAGGATCTGTGGTTGCTCACAGGAAACAAAGCAGGCTCAGATAACACGTGTGAAGACTGGGGTCATGGGGAACGTGACTCCTGACATTGTCATACAGGGAACATGGCAATGGAAAGCAGTAAGGGGGTGAATCCTGGGCCTAGGACAGGAGAGTGCAGGAGGGAGTAAAGAGGCAAGGGGATTGCAGATGTTTCTGTATTTATTTCTTTGGAGGCTTTAGTTACTTACCTTTTTTTTTTTTTTTTTTTTTTTTGATTGAGCCAGGGATTGAACTCAGGCCCTTGCACTTGCCAGGGAAGTGCTTATCCCACTGAGCCATCTCC
>NDGM011026153.1:0-10778 GCA_002564305.1 Octomys mimax
GAGAGAGAGAGAGAGAGAGAGAGAGAGAGAACTGGGGATCAAACCCAGGAGCTGTCACTGACCTATATCCCCAGTCCTTTTTATTGCATTTTATTTTATTTTATTTTTTAATTTTGAGACAGTGTCTCACTAAATTGCCCAGGCTGACCTCAAACAATTTGTGACCCGCCTGCCTCGGCTTCCCAAGTTTCTGATGCTACACTTTAGTCTTAGAAATACTCTTACAATATACATAGTAAAGTGTTGGTACACAGTTAGAGCTCGCAAATGACAGCAAGGATTATTACTTCACCAACCTTGCTTGGGCTGTCTTCTCAGTGCGTTATCACTGAGAAGATCAGATGTTATCACCACTGAGCTATGGCATGCCCCAGTGGTCTCCTATCCCTTAATATCGGAGGACAATACCACCAGTGTTACTAATATTAACAGTGATAACTCTAACAGCGCACCATCTGCACCTGACCCAGGGGGTTTCACATGGGAAAATGAGTCATTATCATTTAGCAGTAGCTTGCTGCCCGGCTCTTCTATATGGTCAGTGTTAATTTTATTGTTACAACAACGCTGAGAAGGAGGCGTGTTAGGGTTTCTGTCTAGATGTCACTCCAAAGCCTCATGCAGTCATGGGATGGGCTTCTAGAGTTTGTGATTGATTCATGGTCCAGAGCTGGGATTATGGGTATGGCCCCCTGGGGCAGTAGTCAGATACAATGTAAGGGAGGGAAATCCTCTCTTTTTGCTCCTGTTGCCCAGTAGTTACGTCTGAGTCTGTTTTAGAGTCCTGATCTCTGGGTTATTCTGCCTGTCTCGATTCAAAGCCATTCAAAGCTGTTCTCTGCCTATGCTGTACAAGCCTCAATCAATCACTTGACCTCTCTGAACTTCACACTGCCCCAGTGAAAACTGAGCTCAAGAATGGGCCAGGGACATCTCACATATGGTATTTTGAGGTCAAATAGGACAACATCCTTGAACGGAGTGCCTTGCACTTCAAAAGCCCAGCGTGCTAGGAATGCCTGTACCGTGCATAGAAAGGTCTTGTTTTGCTTTTCCTCTTGAGTAGGTAGGTGGGATTCTGGGCCCCTAGGGAACTCAAGTGCATGAAGGGCTGGGAGGCCAAGAGGGACATCTGTAGAAAGAGATAAGGTAATCACCACCTCCAATGACTGGAAGCTTATTAAGGAGGGAGGGCTGGAGAGATGCTATCTCCACACTGAAATACCAGCCTGTTTATCTCTGGCAGCACTCAGCCTGGGTAGGAGCTGCAAAGGCAACAGCACGATCAATTACAGCACTCTGCTCTCCAAGGGTGCTGGAAGCTTCCATCCAGGAGGTTAAGCACCACACAAGGTGTGGATGTGCATGCCTACGGGGAAATTAGACCCTTTGCATGTCTGAACTCTCTGGAAGGGTAGAATCTATACCCCTTAGGAAAATGGCCAGACTCAGTTCCAGAACCTCCAGTCTGGGAAAATCACCCCACATGGTAGATGAACAAATGGCCATCTTGTGAGAGTCTGCTGAACTGAGCCAGTGAGGTGCTGGGTGCAGATGATCCACCCGAGGACTGCTGCCAGCAGCATAAAGAAGAGAACTGGCGGGGAAGATGGTGTGCTGTTGATTGTCCTGGAGAAGCTTGTCGTGCTGGTTTTCCTACCATGAACCTAGATGTTCTCATTATTGGAGGAGCTCAGGACCTTGCTGTCACTGAAAATGGCTACGGTTCTTTTCGGAGGAGCTCTAATCCCGACTTAAGGGTCACTTCCTGGCTCCACTGTGGATCCCTCAGCTGGTTGGCATAGACCTTTAGCTTCCACTGCTGACCTTTGGGGCTTCCCAGTGCAGATCCTTGATTCAGATTTGCATGAAACATTGTCCTGAGCTCCAGGTCTCCAGCTGGACTCATGCAGGACATTATCCTGGGATCCAGGCCCTCAGCTGGATTCTTCAGGTCTCTAGTGCACTGACAGATCTCCCGCATTTGACTGGGTAAATAGAAAAAAATCCTATAAAGCATGTGTCCTGTATTAAATCTTTTCCTTTGTAAGCCCAGACCTCCACACCCCACTTCTCAGGACCTATCTCCCCACTCTGAAAAGATGCTGGCCCCACCGGGCCTGCTTCCTCTTGAGGCTGTTGAGAAGTTTTCCAAGTGGCAATGTGTATTTTTGCCTGATCCTGGCAGCAGAGGAAAAGTCCAGGTGATTCCTGAATGGACATTTGTGCTGCCTTAATTTTATGTGCATCAGAAGTTTGATAGATATAGTGACTGTATTGCCCTGCCAACTTCTTCCTTCATCTGATGGATTTTACCTCACACCTCTTACAACCACCAAACACCATGTAAATGTCTTACATCATTCACGTGTGTCTCCCCTACTACAGGATCAGTGGCTTTCTCTTGTTAGTGAGTTGATATACTCTCTGTGCCTCAAACAGTGTCTGGTACGTATAGCAGGTACCCAAGAAATATCTGTTGAATGAATAATAAACCATGAGTTTACTGGTAGCAGTGCCTAGGGGTGGGCCAAGCTTTAGGGAGTTTTTTGTTTGTTTGTTTGTTTGCTTTGCGGAACTGGGGATTGAACTCAGGCCCTTGCGCTTACCAGGGAAGCGCTTATTCTGCTGAGCCATCTCCCTGGCCCTGCAAGCTTTAGTTTTTAAGTGAGCAGATTTTTAAAATGGAAAAGGCGGCATGCAACAGCCCATATGTGAGGGACCAGGCAGAAGTCGTGGGAAGGCTGAAACCTCTGCGTAGCACCACCCGAGTGCCAGGAGTTACTGAGAGCAGGGCTGGCAGGGTGGAAAGGAACCAAGGAGCAATGGAGCAGATCTCAGACCCCAGAGCCCTCACCTGTCACAGAACTTGCATCGGCCCTGCCCATCTCCAGGCTTTCAGAGAACCAAGGGAAGCGATCAGACAGAAATGGCTTACAAATCCTCCAGAGTTGCTGATAGGGTAGTGGGATCCTACTGTCATGTAAGCATTTATCATACCACCTCCCAATCAGAGCAAAGCCCTCCATTCATTCTCAGATTAGGCGCTTCCTGTAGGGGTTTATGTGGGTTCAAAGATTAGCCGGGCCTGGATTCAAATCCAGATACTGCAACATGTTTCCTGTGAATCTGAGAATTCTCTCGACTATTTTCACTCAGGTTTTGTCCCTCTGTGTCTATAAAATAACAATAATACAGCTTTCCTGGGAAACAGCTATCCTGTAAATAGCAAGAGTCACTCCCAGGTGCCTGAAGAATCTATTGCCTCCATTATACAGATGGGAGAACTGAGGCAGGGAGGGTGAGATGGCTACGGCGATACAGCTAGTAAAAGAGGAAGCCTTGCCTCAGGCTCTGCAGTTTGACAGCTGGGCTCCAAGGTTATCCACACTAGACTAGATAGACTGTCCCCTTTCCTCAAGCAGGATCTAGGTATCTGCAAGTAGTGCCTTCATTTATTCACTCAACAGACTCCCAAGCATGACAGCATCCCAGGCACACAGCTAGTCACTGACACAGATGAGAATTAATGGAACAGCGTCTCTGTTTCCATGGAACAAAGAGGCAAGAGCATCAGAGGATGGAAGGCTCACAGACAATGATGGAGATGTTTCTGATGGGCCAGTCAGGGACAATCGTGCTAAAGTGGAGACATGGATGATCAGAAGGTTCCGGTGTAGAAGGAAGTGTAGAGATAGGAATGTCAAGAAGTAAGTGGTGCTGAGTGGAGAGATGTATACCATCAAGAGGCAGAAAAAATGCTGGGGTAGCTGAAGGGGGGTGAAAGGGAAAGCGGATTTCCAAAATTACAATAATGGCGGGCAAAGGCCAGATCTCGTGAGATTTGTGTAGGCCATAGGAAGCCTTTGGAGGCTGAAGCAATTCAGTTGCTCATAGTCATTTAAATCATGCAGTTAGGGACCAGGGAGATGGCTCAGTGGAATAAGTGCTTCCTTGGCAAGTGCAAGGGCCTGAGTTCAATCCCTGGTTCCAGAAAAAAATAAAAAATAAAATAAATCATGCAGTTAGTTATACACAGAGCAGATTAAAGAAGGGAAAGAACTGACGCTGGAACACTAATGAAGAGGCTGCTGAGGTTGTCCAGGCAAGAAATACAGGTAAAAATAAAGGGCTATGTTCACAAAAAGACACATACAGGAATGTCTATAAGAACATTGTTCATAAAAGCCATAAACTAGGGACAAACCATGTGCCTATCAACTGTAGGAAGTATAAGCAAATAGTAATACATGAATACGACACAGCAATGAAAAAGGAGATGCTATCAGCATGAACATGGAGACTCTGACAGCACGTGGAGTAGCCAGGCACAGACAACGCTTCCCATCTGATTCCATTGACAGGAGGTTGTAAGCAGGCAGAATTAACCTGTGCTGGTGAAGACTAGGGTGAGATCAGGAGGGGATACAAGAGCCCGAGAGGGTCTGAGAAAGGCTGTGATCTTTTAGATGGGTCTGTGAATGTCCAGGTAAAAGTCCTCAAGCTGAGTACTTAAATTCTCTGTGCTCTATGCCATGTGTTATACCTCAATTTGAAAAGCAGAAAAATATTCAAAAAGGAAAAACATGTCGACAGGATGGGTCAGGCAGGCAGCAGTGGAAAGAAAAAGGGAGTGGACTTGACAGGTCTGCGCTGGCTCCTCCTTGAGCAGCTTGGAAAAGAAATTGGCCTCCTGGGGCCGTGACAGCTGTTCAGTCACTACCAGCACCTGGCATACACTCTCCCCTGCTTTCTCCTCCCTGTCTTCCTCCCTCTCTTCCTCCCTCCCTCCCTCTTCAACACTGCAGCACTCACAGCACCAGGGGACTTGCCAGGAGCAGTGGTGCCTCATCAGAACGGGAGGATCAAAGCACGGCAGGGGCTCGGGGCTTCCTGCCTGTATTACACAGCATAGCCTGCAATGTGTTTCCACTTACATCCAATCAGGGCGGGCTGGAGCCCAGCTGCTCCAGGAAGGTCCTCCTGGGCAGTGAAAGGTGGGGCTATTCTTGAGAGCATATGCCTGGCCTCGATGTCCCTCTTTAGAAAGCAAAATCAAACATCCTTCCCACCCCATGACAACATTCATTCCTCACCCACCCATTCATTCATTTTAGGAAATTGCAAGAAGAAAAAAAATTATATCTCCATAAACATATAAGGGAATGAGGTCCCCTTTCAATGACAGACTGATTATCTTCCAATATCATTGAACAGCCTTCAAACACATCTTTTTGCTGAGTCCCATAAGCAAATAGTCGCTAAAGTCCTATTGGTGGGCAGGGGCAGCAACTTGTTGGTGTCACTTCTAGGTGCATCCCTCCCCACCCTAGAGCCAGTGTCATTATCATCCCCATTGTGTGCACATGGAACAGAGAGTGGTCACAGCTCTGCCCAAGGTCAGGCCACAGACCTTGCTTAAAAGTACCTGTGTGTGACACCCAGGTCTGCCCTTACTAACACGCACAACCACCTGAGGACCCCCTTTGATTATGGAGCTGTTGTCTAGGATCCATGCTATCCCGCCCCTTTCCCTTGTCCCCATAGATCCAACATATTCCCTTTGTTACATAGATGTGCTAAAGAAAGCCCAGGACAATAGACAGCTGGGCATCACCATGAATGTTCACCTAGGGGCCTAATGAGTAGCCCTCTAGAGAGGCTGTGTTGCTTACTCCCCTACCAGCAGGTCAGAAACTGTCACAAGACTACTTTTTCAAACCCCATCTGAAGGTGAGTCTCTATTGTCCCTCTCCGTTCTCTCTTTGAACACAAGTGGGACCTCAGGTCTCCCTCTGCTGTATGGCCCTCAAAGACCCAGGGCAGTAACAGCAAGTGTTTTTGAGACCAGGTGCCCAAAGTACTGGTGACGTTATTGGCTGCCCCGCCGCCCCTTCCCCAGCATGAGCATGACCCATAAGCGTACATTCAGATGCTGGGGTGACACTTGAGCCACTTAGCTCATATGGCAACAGAGAGGGTTCTGTATGGCTGCTATAGTACACGTGACAGAGTGTTGCCACCACTAACCTAGTGGGTAGATTTAGATACTCAGATTACCAAAAGCCCATGTCCTTAGGGGAAGGACATTCTCCCCCCTTGCCCTCTATCTGGCTCACTGATCCACTCTCACTCCTACATACGTATCCTCAGGCCTTCAGCTTAGACATCGCCTGACACTCTGCCTCCCAGAAGCCCTCCCTGCACCACTAAACAGACTTCAGTGCTTCCACAGCCCTCCTGCCCCACTGTACCATCCTCTCCCACTATAACATTAACCATATTCCATCATACCGTCTGACACCAGATCTAAGCCACTATCATTCGTGCCTGTTACATTAGGAAATACCCTGACAAAATGTTTGATTATTTTCAGCCCCTAAATAAAAAAGTTTTAAGTTATACTTGCCAAGTTCTATGTTTTCCTACAAGCTATCATCTTCCACACCATTAAGAACCATAAAGATACAAGAATTCTTCAAGAATTCTTATTGTTTGAACAACTGTCTGCTGGTATGATATGCTACCATGCAATTCAAATATTTAAAGGGCACAATTCAATGGGTTTAGTAGTCCCGAATTGGGCAACCATTGTCACAGCCAATTTTAAAACACTTTCATCAACTCTAAAAGAAACCCTGTACTCACTCTCTCTTGCCCCTTTCCCCTCTTCTGTCCATAGATTTCCCTTCACCGAATTTTCACATGAATGGAATCACATAATATACGGACTGATGCAGCTGACATCTCTCAAAGTTCGCCCATACTGAAGCATGTATCATCAGCACTTTATTTCCTTTTATGACCAAATAATATCCTACTGTATGGCTAGAACACATTTTCTTTATCTATTTATTAGTCGGTGGACATTTGGGCCATTTCCACACGCTGGCTAGTGTGAGTGATGCTGCCATAAACCGTTGTTTCATGTTCTCCTGCAGACATACGCTGCCGGTTCTCCTGGGTGTACATCTAGGAATCCCAATGCTTTCTTATTGCTTAGAATTTTTATTTCTCCTTATTCAAAAAGCACTTACAGATTTATCTGGGTATCAGTTCTTGTCACCTATCACATCACTCTGCACAGACTTTTTCAAAAAGAAGAAAACAGAAGTAAAATATATTGGCTGGGATACTCCAAAAGTGTCTGCAATACAAATTCCAGAAAGATGCCCTAAATAATTATTTTCAGTCCCTATATAAAAAAGTTTTAAATTTTGAGTGCCAAGTTCTTTGTTTTCCTACAAGATATTGACTTCTACACCACTAAAAGGAACATTAGAGATACAAGACTTCTTCAGAGATGGCTCTGCTCCTATCTCCTGGCAAGGCCAGCCTAGGTGTGACCATTGCTTGCTTCCATGACAGCGAGATGCATTGTGAATTCAGAGAGAGACTGACATGTGGAGAAACATGCTGTTGTAGTTCAGGGTTTTGCAAGGGGAACAATTTAATACGGGACACATTTTATAAGATTATTTATAATAGTCACCCAAAGAATCATCTATAAAAAGTACAAGAAATTTATCCACACACGAAAGACTGAAGAGTCCAGCTGAGGGCCTGGATCCCACAATAATGTCCTACATGAGTCCAGCTAAAGACTGCAGCCCAAAACAAACAGGAAAGCCAACGTGACAGCTACTCCAAGAGGCTGAGCTGTGCATCACCTTCCCCTCCAGAGCCAAGAAGTGATGCTCAGGATGAGGACCAGAGCTCCCCCAAAATGAACTGTAGCCATTCTCAGCCACAATGAGGTCCTGAGATCCTCCTTGGATGAGAACAGCCAAGTTCACCAGGAAAGCCAGCAGGACAAGGTCCTCCAGCAGAACAGCCCAGGAGAACCAGTAGCTTCCAATAGCCCAAACAGCTTCTACAAGATTCCAATGTCACTTTAATTGTGTTAGTTTATTTTTTTTTTATCCTTCATTCAATTCTCTAAGTAACCTTCAACACAGGTACTAATGCCATTACCAGTTGATCAATAAGTAAACTGAGGCATAGAGAAATGAACAAATGAATGAATGAATGACTTGAGTTCAAATGCCAGGCATTCAGATCCCACAGGGGTCTACCTGGTTAGTCACTCAACTCTCTGAGCCTCATTTTGCTACCTATAAAATGCAGAAATAAAACACCTATCTCGGGCGAGGGAGATGGCTCAGTAGAATAAGAGCTTCCCTGGCAAGCACAAGGGCAGAGCTAAAGAGGGACTGAGTCCATATGTACACAAGCAGCCGGCTCAAGTGCAAAGGGACAAGCCAAGGCCGACCCACTAATGAGGATCCCATCCCTGCTTGGCTGGAAGACCACAAGCAAGACCTGTCACTTCTCTGAGGCTCATTTCCTTGTCAGTAAAACCCAGATCCAAGTATCCTGCATCAGTGCACGTCTGTAATCCCAGCACACAGGAGGCTGAGGCATGAGGATTGCTGTGTGTTTGAGGCCAGCCTGGGCTACCTCCTCCCTGAGGTGACAGTGAGGAAGCTCCATGTCACACTTGCAAAGCCTTAGCGCAGCTAGTGACAGTCCTATGGAAAGTCTGGGACTGACACATGGCCCTCACCCAGGCAGCTCTGATTTCCAGGAAAGCTGAGGAACGCAAAGAAGCTCCTCCCTGTCAAGGCAAACCCAAGATACACCTGCCACGCCAACCTTGCAAGCTGTCAGGCAGTCTGGGAAAAGCCCAGTGGGTGCACTCCACTTCTCCCAAATGAATAAATCATTACAGGAGAGTGGTATGCATCCCACCAGCATCCATAAGGATCTGAATTATGTATAACAAGGCAGCAAGAGCAATTTATCCCAAGCTTGTGAAGGCATAAAATGGGAGTTCTCAGGCACTCAAGACAATTTTCAGATATTGCAGCTTTTATCAAAGCAATAAGGCCCACCAAAGGAGAACCTAGCCCCACGGGGCCAGGAATGCCTTAATCGGATTCATTTATTCTAGGGGTGAGTACTCAAACTCTCCCTTCTGGGTCTTCCTCCTCCTCCTCCTCCTCCTCCTCCCCCTCCTCCTCCTCCTCCTCCTCCTCCTTCTACCTTCCCCTCCCCCCAAACATGGTTGCTTCTCAGCTCAGGGACTACAGGATGCAAGAATGTGCTGGCAAAAGCATCTCTTCTAGTGGGAACAATCTGCCGAGAGCCTGGAGGTGGGACCAGGTGCCCTCCAAACCCATGCAGGGAGAGAAGGAGGAAGGGTTGCAAGTGGAAACCGTAAGAAAGCAAGAGCTTCAAAGTAGGGCTCAGGAGTCCAATTCATGCTGCCATCACAGGTGGAAAACTGAGGCCCTGGAATGTTCAGTAACCTGAAGTCACACACAGAAGGAGCAGGAACAAGAACACAAGACACTTAGTGAGCACCCACCCACCATGTGCCAGCACCAACATAGAGATGCCCCTGCACATGTGAGCTCAGAGCTGCCTCTCCACCTGCACTACCAAGAGTCCACTTCATCCCCAGTCTCCGCAAGGTCTCATCTACCTGGGGAAGAGCTCTGCAGCAAGCTCTGCCCACCAGTGTCCCAAGTCACTGGTGGGAATGGGGGGCCTCGGTCTCCTGCCTCAGTCACAGGGTGCAGGTTGCCCTATGGTGGAAATGAGCCTGAGAAGAGTGACCCCTGTTGCTGAGGAGACCCCAAAGGAGGCAGGTGGTGGAGCTGTCTGCTGGCCATGCTCCCTGCGTCCAGACAGCAAGCACTTCCCCGGAAGTGGGTGTGGGTGGGGAATCTCCTCCTCTATGATATTCTTCATGCTGCTTTATGTTCTTCCCAGGACTTACCATCGCCTGACACTGTGCCTTTCTGTGTCTTGAGGCTTTCAAAGCTCTGGGCGATGGCTATCTTGTTCTTATTGTCTAGGACAATGCACATGGCAAACACCCAGTATCAATTTGCTCAATGGATGAACAAATGAATGAGTGCCCACCTACATTGAATCACTCCCATTTCAATGGAGGAGACCAGGCAGCAGACAATCACATGTCAGCATGGTGAGCACTGCCAAGGAGGACCTGAGGCCACATGACGATCCCTAACCCAGCCCGGAATGCAGAGCCATCAGGGAGGGAGGGCAGCCTGGATCCAACTCCATGGCCATGTCCACTACACCAGGAGAAGACAAGTGGAGCTGAAGCGACCTTCACTGCACTCCCAGCCACACCATCAGCTTGATATGTTGTGCAGTTTCTTAACCACTTCCTGTTTTTTTTATGTCACCTCTCCAGCCACCCTGGGCCTCCCTGAGCCCAAGAAGCATGCCTTACATTACTTTTATTTGCCTCCCTCAATGCCCAGTGTAGTGTTATTGATGCTTGCTGATTAATTACAGAATGTGTGAATTGGGGCTTTAAAGACAAAAGCAGCACCACTCTGGGCGACCACATTTTCTGACCTATCACTGCAACTCAAGGACTGTAAAAACATAAACAGCAATTGCTTAGCGAGTGTGAGTTCCAGCGAGCGGCTGAGCCCAGCCCTCTGCATGCATAGAAGCCATCCATCCTAACGGCAGCCTGGCTAAGTGAAGTCTGAACATTGTCTCCATTTTACAGACAGCAACATGGAGGTCCAAAGGGAAGGAAATAGTTCCCAAGGCCACATAATCATAACCACATAATAATGTGTGGTGGGAGACGACCCAGGCCGCGGGATCCTGAACAGACCCAGAGCGCAGGCCCGGCGGGATCCAATATAGTCCCAGAGCACAGGCCCGGCGAGTGAGAGGACCGGCCCCCAGGATCCTGAATAGACCCAGAGCACAGGCCCAGCAAGGAA
>NDGM011026155.1:853-11752 GCA_002564305.1 Octomys mimax
GGGGGGGGAGGTTCAGGGATTGAACTTAAGACCCTGCACTTGCCAGAAAGGCGCTTATGCCTCTGAGCTATCTCCCCGGCCCAAGACTCAAATTTCTGAGAGCACAAAAAAGAGGGAGCAACGCACCCTAGAGAACCCAGCCCAGAGGCAACAGCCAGCCCAACAGGGACTCCTGCCCTCCCAGGCCCAAGCCCTCGTCTCACCTGCCTGGCAGCTCACACTCAGAGGCCTGCTGCGTCCTGGGCCCAAGGACTCCTGAGGTCCAGCTAGGTGGGTCGTGTGTGTGCAAGTGTGGGCCTGTCCTGCACACCTGGTCAGTCAGTCCCACTCTCTGGGAGGTGCTTGGGCCCAGCTACGCCCTGCACAGATCTGTATCTCTTGAGTATTTTTCAAATCACTGCTCTGAGGGTGTGTGTTTCTGAGTATAACTCTGAGTCCTAAAGAGTTAATGTGTGCGTGTGAGTGGCTGTGTGGCTGTGTATATGTGTGTGTGTGTGTGTGAGAGAGAGAGAGAGAGTGTGTGCGTGCGTGTGTGTGTGTGTGTGTGTGTGTGTGTGTGTGTGTGTGTGTATCCAGCTCTGGTTTCTCCTGCTTCCTGCTCTCTGCTTCCCCACCCCCTGCAGCCCCAGCCAACACATACACTTCCTGAAAACACAGAAAGAGAGAGAAGTCACCCAGAATCCCCCGGGGCAGACACTTCCTTCCCGCCCCTGGGCTGTACCCCACCCCACCCCCAAGCTAAAATGGGTCTCAACTGCTGCAATGTCTGCATCTGCTGACCCTCTGGTCTCGTGAAGCCTCACAGGGTGAATGCGGAGGAAGCACTGGCCCTCACGGCCCTTGTCGTGACTCCTCCCTCTTCCAGCCCCACAAGGAGGCCCGCAGAGGCTGGGACAGAGGCTCTTTGAAGTGAGCAGTTTCTCCCCCCAGTAACAAGTGATCCGCCTTCATGAAGACCCGGGATTGGTTGGGCTGCAAGGCAATCAGGGCTCAGGACTGGCTCTACAGTGTGACTCAAGCTAGCAACTAAGCCCCTTGGAGGAAAATACTTCCTTTTTTAAGGGATCTCCAGTATCCAAATATCAGACGAAGAAGGTGAGGCCCAGGGCAAGTCAGCAGGGACTCTGTGGAGTGACACTGGAACCCTGGATCAGAAATGATCCCTCTGCTGCTCAGACAGGCAAGTTCACAGGGCTCCTGTCTAGGACACTTAGAGCTGAGGACACAGGATGTGGTCTAAACACTGCCTCCTCTCTGCTGGGCTGGCTGACTCTGGGCAGATGACTTAACATCTCTGGGCTCCTCAGCAAGTTCTCTTATCAAAGGGTTAAATAATGCTAAAAGTATAGACTCTGGGGTAAATTGGGTTCTTCCCAGGCCAAGCAAAGGTCATGCTGAGAGCCAGGTCATGCTGGGCCAGGAAGGAGGACACCCTATCCTCGCTGGCTTGCTAATCTGCTAGTACCCTGCTTGGTAGAATCCTGTCCCTGCCTCATTGTTCCTCTTGGGGACTCTTCCTTCCCAAGGCATATGGGTGACCTGGGTTGGCTTGAGGAGGAAGAGGGGCTTGGGGTAGGAGCTTAGGGCCCATTGGTCCTATGGCTCAATGTGTACTGAGGGCCTCGCTGGGGCTAAGTCCCATGCCCATAGGCTCAGTCCCTGGCAGTACAAAAGCTCACAGTAGTGGCATCATCAAGTCACTCACACAACAAATACGGAAGGACTGTCAGGCAGCTAGCAGTGGTGTAGGGGTTGGAGATTCAACAACAAACAGAAGTGACAGTCCCAGCAGGGCTGACAGACCTTCCAATGAGCTCACCCTCTCCTGACAGCATACATACACATGTGCACACACATGCTCGCAGCTGACTGCATGCAACACACATGCTAACTCCTGCTCACACAGCACATTCTCACCCACAAATGAGTGCAAGCACAGTAGTACACATGGGTACGTGTGTATACAAAGGCTCCAATGAACTCATATGCACATTTCATGTCGCCACTGAAACTACATAGATCCCACATACCTGTGCCTGTACAATCAGGCACGGTGAACCTCAAAACCTGCATCAGTGCTGACACACCGACCAGACAGCTTTTATAAAGGCACCATATGCACCCTAGTATGAATGTACACACACAAACTAGCCCTGCCATGCCCTCACACAAACCCAAGACCCTGACAACGTACACATGCATGCATAATGGTCCCCAAGTCTCACTGGGGACCTTGGTGACAGGCTTGGAGCCAGGGAGAAATGCTCATTCAATGATGAGTTCATAACATAATCATGTAGGAAAGACCCCAAAATTGAGAGTGAATTCCCCATAGTGGTGGATACAAAGATGGTGTTATGGTTTGTGTCTAACTGTCCCCATAGAGCCTCATGCAGTCATTGGGATGGGCTTCTAGAGTTTATAATTAATTCATGATTCAAGGTGGGGATTATGGGTGTGAGTGCTACACCAGCCCTGGGGTGGGTAATCTGAAGACAATACAAGGAGGGGAGCAAGGCTTGCTAGCTGCCACAGCTACCACTCACTTTGCTCTTTACTGTTTCCTACAGCCATGAACTGCTGCCCTCTGCCATGTGCCGCTCTGCTTTATAGCCAGCCGAGTATGGACTGAAACCTCTAGTAACTGTGAGCTAAATAAATGTTTCCTTCCTTAATTTTGAATGTCAGGTGTTTTGTCCCAGCAACAAGAGAAAAATAACCAAGACAGAGGGGCAGGAATTCCATGTCAGTAGTCCAGGAGGTTGGACCCCTGCTGGCGTAGGAGTAGTCCACCATGCACCAGGAGCTGGGAGTCACATGAAAAGCTGGGAGGGGACAAGATGGCCAAGAAGGCTCCATCTGTGAGCATCCCAAGGCCACAGCCAGCACATTACAAATCTGTAATGTTCCTTCTGTGGTAAGGGGTTGTTCATTTGCTTGTTTTGCCACACCCAAAGAGCACGGAGCTGCATCCTCAGCCCTTTNTTTTTTGAGACAGGGGCTCATTAAGTTGCCCAGGTGGACCTTGGACCTGCAATCTGCCTCCCTCAGTCTCTCTAGTAGCTAAAATTGCAGGTGTGTGCCACCTCGCCTAGCTCATATGAGCTTTATGACAGGACTCCAAAGACTGCACTGAAGACTGGCAATACCCACGATTCCAACTATTCAGACCCAGGGGTACAAGAAAGCAGGCTTGGCAGTTCACTCTCCCCCCACTCTGCCTTAAGGAAACGTCCCAAATTGTAGGAAACACGGCTGGTCCTGTGCATCCGCGGATTCTACTCTGCAGATCCAGTAAACCACAGATGGAAAATATACGGGGGAAATGCGTCTATCTTGAACATTGTCAGACCATTTTTCTTGTCCCTTTTCCCTAAATGATGCACTGTAACAACCATTTCTACTCTACTAGGGGATATAAGTAATCCAGAGAATATTTAAAGTATGAAGCAGGATGTGTACTAATTCTATGCAAATACTACAACATTCTGTGACCAGATCCTAGAATCAATACCCCTTGGAGGCTAAGGGATGCTGTGATTTCCCACAAATTCTCTGTCCTTCTCTCTCTCTCCCTTCTTTCCTCCCTCCCTCCTTCCCTCTCTCCCCTGGGAGCCAAGCTTCTGACCACAGAGGCCTGACCTCCCTGCTGGAGGGTGGCCAAGTGGTGGCATCTGAACCCCTTCTAATACACTGATCACAGGGTACAGTGCTAGGAGGGCTACAGAAGGCCATGGAGAGCACCTGGTAGGGAAACAGGCCCAGAAGGCAGGAAGGAGAGCGCCCTAATCTTGCTACTTATGCCCTGGTCTGTGGCAGAGGATCCTGCTTCCCATCAGCCTCCTCTGAAGGCCTCCCCCTTCCCAAGACATTGAGGTGACACAAAGTTGGGTAGAAGGACAGAGAGAAAGAAGCTGGGATGCTGGAATCAAGGCCCTTTCACTCTCTAGCTGGATAATGTGAAAGAAGCAAATATAAAGTACTCCTGGAGAAAGTACTCAGGAAAATGGCCACTAGAGGGCACAAGGGCACCAGGAAACCAATCCAGCATGCCAGCAGGGCTCCAGGGGGAGCTCACTGACTATCCGTGCCCACTCATGTGAGTCCAGGAAAGGCATAGACACTCACTAGGCTTCCACCAGTCAACACTCAACATTATAATTGTCATTTGGCCTTCAAGGCCACCTAACCTAATGCTCCTCACCAGGTGGGGGGCACCTCCCCAGTCTCCCACTACGGGGCTTGATGAAGCAGTTGGCATTGTAGAGATATAGATTTGAGACAAAAGCCTAATGTCCCAAAAAAGTAAAAAACACTGGCCTGAGCCCGAGGAGGGTTGCTGTCTGTTTACAAATTCCCAAAAAGCTGGGACCCCAAACAACAGATAACAGCTTCTCCTACAGGAGCTCTATCCTTTAATCCCTTGCTTGAGATGTTATCGGCTAACATTTGTGTAAACCTAGTGTTAGACAAATGGTAAAAGTCAATACAGATAATAGTTTATATTCACTTAGGTAATTATACACATTCCTTAGTCTGCCTTTACCCCTCAATAAATGCGAGATGCTTCTGAGGCTCTGGGCTCACTTAGAGAGAGACTAATCTCGGTGAGACCGCTAAAGCTACATTCATCAGGTCTTCTCGTCGTTTCTTTCGGCACCGACCCGTAACATACAACAGGCATGAATGTAGCCAGTGTGTTCCTCCCTGCTCTGAACTTTTGCTTGGAAGCCTCCCTAGATTGGCCTGTCTTGGCCCAAGTGCTCCAATAAATCCCCATTTTCCCCAGAACACATCTAGCCCTGTGGAGGCTCTTCCTCCCCCGGGGCATCCAAGCAAAGCACAGGACAGAGGGTCTCCATGAAGCGGGGAACATCCGAAGAAGCAGGAAGAAATTCGAGAAAACAAGGAAGGCCAGAATCCAGGGGGGAGGGGGAAAGCATCTCTGAAGAGGAAAGTGAGCAAGAAAAGGCTCAGAGTTGTCACCAAGTGACATTTGTCAGGGGTGAGATAGTTGGGGTGACATGCAGAGAGGCTTCTATTCCACCACCCCACTGCTGCAAAGAGCTCTCCTTGTCCTCCAGATGTTACTTTCTGGTGTCAGAATGTACCCAGAGGCCCTCAGCATCTCACACTTGCTGGGTCCCCCTCCTCACGTCTGTCCCTGGGTCCTAGATCAGTGCTATTACCACTGTCTGGCCAACTGTCCAAAACAGAAACATAGAGGCCACCAGGGTTCCCCCTGCCTTTTGCCCAGGTCCAGGGAGTCCCAGGTCCTGGCTACTGTAGTACTGCATGTGGCTCCAGTCAACCTACATGGAGCTATACTAGTCCCAGTCTCAACCAGATACTCAACACAGCCTGAGCGGGTCAAGCCTGGCCCTGTGCCCGCTCCCTTGCCTCCCAGACTCTTCCTGCATCCTCCCCGCACCCCAGCTCTTCATCTTCTTACAGAAACCCACTCAGCTTCCCAGCTGGGGCCTTGCTGCCTGTCCCACCAGCGGCAGCCCCATCCTGCCCTGCACACCACCAACCCAGCTGTGCTACTGAGGATTCACGCTGCAGCCCCCTCTGCCCTTTGCACAAGCTGCCCCCACCACCTAAAGCCCACCCCAGTGGCATCTGCTCACCTCACCAGCAGGCGAGGGGGGCCGGAACGAGGAGGCACAGGAGGAACGCTGGGCTCTACCAAATGTCGCTTGGCGGGCAGTGGGGGCAGCACAGGGTCTAGAGCAGCTGAAGACGAGGTGGTCACTGATGGGGTGGCCGTGGATGGAATGCCCAGGGACGGGATAGCTGTAGAAGGGGTGGTGAAGCAAGCAGGCGGGAGGCAGCTCCTTCGGGGTGGGATGGGTGGGGCAGAGGGTCGTCCCTCATCTTCTGCAGCTGTGGGCAGGTGCTCTGGTGTAGTGGCCAGGGCAGGTGCTGAGCGGAAGACGTGGCGTTTCTTGGGTACCGGCCGGGGAGCAGGGCGGGGCGCAGGGATGGGCGGGGCATGGGCCCGGAGCAGGCCAGCCAGGATGCGGCGGCGGTGGCCAGGGAGGTGCAGGCCCATGTCCACCAGGCGGGCATCGCTGAGGCCTTGACAGTCAGTGGCGCACATCATGCCGTGCTGCTCGAAGAGCCCAGTATACTGCTCCAGGTGCAGCGCCCGCAGCCACTCAGCCACTGACAGTGGGGCGTCCCCGCCCTCCGCCATGGTTCCCACCAGCAGAGGCCCCGCTGGCAGGGCTCAGGGACCTGCAACAGACAGATGGGCCTGGGTCAGAGGCGATGGCAGCCCACAGTCTCATGATCCCCATCCCTCCGCAGCTCTTCCGTGTTAGTGCCAATCATAATTTCGAAGACAATTCCAAATGTCACATCCCAAACAATCAAAATCCCTAAAGTCCTCACAATTACAACCCTAAAGGATTAAAGCTTGAATATAGAAATCGTGAAAGACCGGGCTGGTGAGATGGCTCAGTGGTCTAAAGCACCTACTTAGAACAAGCTTAATAAAGAAAGCACAGAGACCATGGTTCAATCCCCCAGCACCACATGCCAGCCGCAACCCCTGGTGGGCTGAGCTAGCCACACACACACACACAAATAAAATTTAAAAAAATTTAAAAATAAAATAAAATAAAATAAAATAAAAAGAAATCGTGAAAGCCAAACCTCTTCTTGTGCCATGGGTTCGAGTTCAGTCCTTGAGCTTCCTCCACTGTGGCCTCCAGCATCCAGCTGCTGGTGTGGCCTTAGCCCATGCCCCCACTCCCCACCCCCAACCCCACCGGTCATCTCTGGGGTCACATGGCCAAGGGCATAACTGGTGCTGTGTTGGCTCCTCCTCCCCACTGCCCTCCATGAGACCCAGCCCATGGCCCAACACCCCCTATGGTGCCACTCTCCTGCTGAAGGCCCAGCCCAGGGCCTCAGCCAGCACGTGTGGGACTGAAGGGCTGCTGTTGGGCATGCCTGGCCCCACTCAGCCCTGCTGCAGGAATGTGAGTCAACCCAGATCCCACAGCCTCTAGGGGATCTCCCCCTTTGCATGATGGGAGGCCAAGGCATTCATTCATTCAAAGTGGCCTGGCACTCACCGGGCAGTGGGGACCCACTCAGGTTCCATCCCTGCCCTGGAGAGTTCCTGGCCACCTGGTAGGAGGCCAGAGATGACGAGAAGTGGTTAACAGAGAAAAGTCACCCAGTCATCTCCACAGATATTGAGAAACCAACGATAAAACCCAACATCCAACTCTAAGGCCTAACCAAAATAGAAATAGATGGACACTTCCTTAAACAGAAAACCAACAAACACTTTGATGGAAAAAACAAACAAAAAATTCCATTAAAGTTAGAAATGAGACAACAATACCCACTTCATCATCATTGAAATTATTCAAATTGCTCTGTAAATTGTAGGCAAATAAAATAGACAAAACAAATTAGGAAGGAAAAGATAAACCATCCATTAGTTACTGATAATGAGAAGAGGTGGAAAAACTGATCTTGGATGGGTGACCTCGAAATGATACTGGGAACCTCCAAATGACATAGGGAAAAATGATCTCCCAACCTGGCCTGTACGAGTTGGTGTTCTCTAAAACCGAAGAATGAATTTTAGGAACAAATGGAGGTTATGAGCAGAATATATTTATTAAGGGAAAGAAAGCTCCTGTCCAAGAGAGGGACAGGAGGGAAGACAGAGCGGGTAGTCCCCCAGAAGTTGTCTCCTCCAGGGACTTTTATAGTACAAAACCATGTGGGGCTAAGGTGGAGAAAGGGGGAACTCGCTTAGGTGGATGTGGGGTGAGACAAAACTATGGTCAACCCATGGGATTACAAACACCACTGCTTAGGTAACATTGATTAAGCCCAGGACCAAATGGGGAGTCACATAAGTGAGCATGAATGTAGAACAGGACTTTATCTGGTAGCCATCAGATAAGGATTCTTCCTGGCTTTCTCAGAGTAAGGATCAATGGGGACGCTAATCTGTGGGGAGGTTAGCATTTGTTTCCTCTCGGGCTCACAGCAGTCCCTCCCACAGTTGTAAGGTTTCCTGTCTCCTGTGTTATCTTCTTCAAGGGCCTGGCCCTGTCTGCCTATATTTCTATCTAATTTGGCTGCCTGCAACAATAATATGGATTTTGAGTTGGAAAGCCCAAGCAGATCAACAGAGAAGTTACTCAAATAACAGAAAAATGTAAGAGTTGGGTTCAAAATTAATATAAACTGGGCATGGTGGTGCAATGCCTATAGTCCCGTCACTCAGGAGGATGAGGCAAGAGGATTGCAGCCCGGCTACATAGTGAAAATTCAGGGGCAGCCTGAACCGCACAGTGAGATTCTGTCTAAAACAAAAACAAAATTAATATGGGAAGCCAAATATGGTGGCCCGTGTCTGTAAAGCCAGTTACTTGGGAGGATGAGGCAGGGGGACCGCAAGTTCATGGCCAATCTGAGCAAATTAATGAGATCCTGACTCAAAATATAATTTAAAATAGAACAAGGAACAGAGCTCAGTGGTTAAAGCATCTGCCAAGCATTTGCAAGAATCTGGGTTCAATCCCTAGTACAACAACAACAAAAATAAATAAATAAATAAATCAGTATTTCTAGCCAGATGCGGTAGTGCCTGCTCTTAATCCCAGCATTTGTGAGGCTGGGGCAATAGGACTGTTGGGGATTTAAGGCCAACCTGAGCTACACAGTGAGTGAGTTCAAGGCCAGCCTGAACTACATAGCAAAACCCTATCTCAATAAATAAATAATAAACAGATAAATAGATAAATAAATTTAAATTCTAAAAAAATCAGTATTTCTAAGCAGTAGAAACCAGGAGGACAGGCCCCATTTACAACAGCATCACAAAACACTGAGAATAAATGTCGTGAGAAATAGATCTGAGAATAGATCTCAAACCAGGCATAGTGGCGCACGCCTGTAATACCAGCCCTTGGGAGTTCAGGCAGGAGAATCATGTGTTTGAAATCAACCTATAATACAGAAGGAGATTCAAAAAAGCAAAGCAAAGAAAAAAATTTAAATACAAGATCTTGTTAGAAGTTAAATAAATTTTCCACCAAGGGAGTGGTGGGGGAGGAAAAGAAAAGATATATAGATCTATGTAAGACAAATTTTGGTGTGCTGCTGAGGGGGAAAAAAACTGGACAGGGCAGGCGTGGTGGTACATGCCTATAATCCCCAGGCAGGAGGAACTAGGTTACATAGTGAACTCAAGACCAGCCTGAACTACATAGAAAGACCCTGTCTCAAAGAAACTAAAAACCAGGACAAATAGGAAGGTACAGTAGATTCTAAGAGCATACATCATAAAAGGCATTCATTTTAAGTTAATTTATATGTGGACACAGCCCTACACAAAACACACACAGAATGTTCTGGGGAGTTTTTTTTTCTGTATTTTAGGGAAGGGTCTATAGTGTGTTCAGGGTCTCACTACTAGATCAGACGCATAGTGATTCTCCTGTTTACAGCCTCCCAAGTGCTCCGATTACAGGCATGTAGGCACCCTACCACCACACCCGGTCTCAATTGCTGGCCAGTCTCAATTGCTATCTCAGCATGCCCTGGGGGCAGGGCTCACAGGACTGGCCTGGCAGGCCGAGGGATTGAACCCCCACACCCCCGGGCCCCTGGGCCTGCTTGCACACAAGCTAATTTGAAACTTCACAGGGTAGAGCTGGGGAGATAGCTAGCTCAGTGGCATAAGTGCCTGCCTGACAAGCCTGAGGTCCTAAGTTCTATCTCCTGTATCACAAAAAAAGAAACTAACTAACTTCACGTGGCAAAATAAACACAAGCGAGGGTGGCAGTGCAAATCTATGATCCCAACCATCTGAGAAGCTAAGTCAAGAAGATCAAAGTTTAAGTGCAGCCTGGGGAAGTTAGCAATCTATCAAGGCCCTATCTCAATGAAAGGGCTGGGATGTAGCTGAATGTGAAGGTCCTGGGTTTGACCCCCAATATCACAATTAATTAAACAGGAACAGGCAGAAAATTCTGGGGAAAGAAGGGAGGTAAGGGGTAGGAATGAGCCTCATCACATGTTAAAACGTATCAATGGGACACAAACATTGAAAGTAGTATAGGTCATCAGCAAGTGAGCAGACACGTCAATTAGACAAAGTCCAAAAGGAGAGTCAAGCACATTTAAAAATTCAGACATAATGGAAAGAGCACTTCAAACTTGTGCAGAAAAATGGGGCATTAAATTGTTGGGAAAGCTATGGAGCAAACTAGCAAAAACTAAGGTGAACCCCTACCTCATACCTCATAGGAAAAATGACAGATGAATCAAAGATTTCAATTATTATTTTTTTTAATAAAAGGATTCAAAAATCATCTCAGAGAGACAAAGCCTTTTGGAAAGATATAAACCAGAAGGGACACAAAAGCCAAAATACCCAATTCCTGTCATACATTGCTTAACAATGCTTCTACCAGTGATGGACCACAGATACAAAAAGGGTTTCAGGCCGGGAACGTAGCTCAGCGGCACAGCACTTGCCTCGCAAGCGTGAGGTCATGAGTTCAATTCCTGGTACCAAAAAAGCACAATCCTATCAGAGTACCACAGGACTGAAAAGTCCTCTCACCAGTGACAGCTGTACAGCCATCCCAGCATCACAGGGCAATGCAGTCCTGTGTCTGTGACAACGCCAGTGTAAACAGTCCTAGTGTCATATCCAACTATGGCCCATGTAATTATGTCTGGCACACGGTACTTGACAACGATAATAAGTGACTATGATGCTGGCTTATGCATTTACTACACTTTAACAAGTTTTTTTATCCTTGAGTATACTCCCGTTTACTAAAGAAAGAAGTTTACAATAAAGCAGTATTGTAGGGCACGTCAGCAGCAGACCCATATGTCTGTATCAAGAA
>NDGM011026186.1:0-10568 GCA_002564305.1 Octomys mimax
GCATCTTGTACTATGAATAACCACTACGAAGACAACAATATGCAATGTATTAATTATTGAAACGGCTCTACTAATCAGTTTTGAAACTGTCTCATTGCTATTTGTTTCTAAATAAAATTAATAAGAAATAAAAAAAATGCAGTGCTATGCTCTGCCTCTGGAGTCTGGCTGTGCCTGGGACTGGGCTGCCACCCTGCCATGTCACTGCGTGTCTTTGTCAAGGGATGTACTTTCTGATCCTTGGTCTCCAAATCTTTAAAATGGGATCCAGATATTGCCTGACTGCATGAGAATTTAAAAATACTCAGGCAGGCAAATGCTCAAGTCTTAACAAAGGGCAGATAAATAGCAACGTCTTCCAAAGACAAAAGCTGTTATTATTGTTATCTTTAATAATAATACTACCAGCAGTGGTGATATTTCAGCTAGAGATGAGTGGTAGAAAGAAGAGACTAGTTATAAAATGAGGATTGGTTAATACTATGGTCACTTAGCTAAATATACTCCTTCCAATATTTAACAAAAACATAGAATGGTATACCGTGGGTAATGGCACATGTCTATAGCCACAGCACCCATGAGGCTGAGCCAAGATAATCTCTAGGAATGAAAGCCAGCCTGGACTATGCAGTGATACCTTAGCTCAAAAACCAAATATATATCAAGCCAAAATCATGGATTTTGAAGTTGGCCTGATGTGGAATTAGGCACAGTCACAGATACAGATTTCTGGCTACGTGGCTACCTACAGCTGCAGTTTTGACCGATCACTCTACATGTGGCCACCACATTCTCCATCTGTATGCCAAGCTTGATTTCATGTCTGTGTTTCCCTGATGTTTTAGCTATAGAGTGACAATATCAGTGTATGCCATAAAAAAGACCAAATAGGGCCAGCCAGAGAGCTCAGTGGACTAAAGGGCCTGCTTAGGCAGAGCGCAGCAGCCGGGGTTCAGTCTCTGGTGTGCTGTGCTGGCCCTTCCCCAAGGGCATGCTGAGATGGTGATTGAGACTGAGTGTGGTGGCGCATGCCTGTAATCCTAGCACTTGGGAGGTTGAAAACAGGAGAATCATTACAAGTCTGATCTACGTAGTGAGACCCTGTGGATGCTGTAGATCCTGTTCTAAATACATAAAAAAAGACCAAATAAGAGAATGCAAACTTATACAGTCACAGGAGAAAGTTTAAAAATAACTTCTTTAGTATGATTTTCTTTATTTTGAAAGGAGCTTATTTCATTGAAACGTAAAGTAAAATTCAAATTATGAAAAGAAAAGAACCTGCCATCCTCTCTCAACTCGAGGATAGGCACTGCCAACATGCTGGTCTTTATCCTGGAAATCCTCTTTGGTTGCAAGGTTGATATGCTAGGAAAAGAGGCCACCTAAAGAGACTTTGGACAGAGAACCAGAGACCAGCTTGAGTCAGTCAAGTGTCTACTTCCCTCTTGGAAGGAGAATGTGTCACCAGATGACAGACCCAACCCTGGGTAAGGGTAGTGCCATCAGCTGTCACTTTGTCACATGTTCAGGTCATTCCACTCCTGCCTTCAAAATGGGAACAAGATGACCAGGTGATGAATGTCAGCTTTCAAGACCCTTTATCTGAAGGGAAACAGGATGTAAAGTCTAGTACATTCAGTGGATTAGTGAAAGGATCAGAAAATCCTCTCTCTCTCTCTCTCTCTCTCTCTCCCATTTTCCTTCCTTCCCTCCCTCTTTCATTTCCTTTTTTCTTTTCCCTTCCATTCTGTGAGTCGGTTCTGTACTCTATGGGGCTCCAACACTCACAGCCCAACGAACAAGGTATACAAATAGTTGGTGACATTGGTGTAATGAGTAATCAGGCAACTCCAGGTGATCATTTCCACCTTAGCATGGATAACAAAGGGACAAACAGACAAGCCTTCTAGGCACCCTCTCTGCAGCTCTCAGCCCACAGCCCACAGGTGTAGACCAGGGCCCCTCTTCCCTCATGACTGCCAGCTGCAGGAGAGCAGAGATCACTTTGTGTGGTCATCACTCAGTCTCTAATACCCAGCCTGTGTCCAGACAGATGCAGGTGAGATGCTGTATGAGCTGCGTGGTGTTTGCAACGGACACTTGCTGTCTTGTGCTTTTTGCAGGGATGTGACTGCAATGCGTATCTCCTCTCAAGCTCACATGAAAATTTAGCTGCTATTGCTACAGAATTAAGAGGTGGGGCCTTGAAGAGGTCAGCAGACCACACAGGTTTCATTCCCATGGATGGAATCAGTACTATTATAAAAAAGGAATTCACCCTCCTCTCATTCTCCAGAGAGAATGCAGCAAGAAGATCCCCACAGGTACAGCCTCTCCACCTTGGTCTCACCAGCCACTACAACTGCAAGCCGATAGATTTCTGCTGATTAAAATTGACCCAGTGTTCTCTTATAGCAACAAACATGAGCTGAGACATGCAGTAACCCTTCTTCCCCAATTCTGGTTTATATAACACTCCTTTCATTAGGCAGTAATCTCTCCCTCAATCCATGTGGTCTTCTTAGTGGGACTGCTGACCCTCGACCCTGAGGACAATGGGAGTGTAAGCCCCAAGTTTGGGCAACCACATGTTCTTTCCTCCAGGGATAAAGAGGAGTGGAGAAAGGTGAGGAACAAGCTGGGAGTGTGGGCTGCACTCTCCTGTACCTGCTGCCCCTCAAGCCTCATTGACTGGCTCTTTCTTGGAGCCCCTGAGGAACTTCCTGTCTCTCTAATAGGTTGCTCCTCTTATGTAAGTTAGAATAAAGTCATTTGGCTGTTACAAGAAAAGGAAAATTATATCTAAGACACTCTTCTACTTTAAAAAAAATGGAGCTAAAATTTACATGACATAAACTTTTTTCCCCATTCTGACAGCTTGTGCTAATTTTTTAAAATTTATTTTAATGAGAAAAAAAAGATAAAATAGCAATGAAACAGTTTCAAAACAGGTTAGGAGGATGGTTACAAAAATTAATACATTGCATATTGTCATCGTAGTAGTCATTTAGAGGACAAGATGCAGACACAATAGCTTGTCTACACAATATTAGTACAAACTTTTCTCAATGAACTAAGAGAAAATATCTGTATATCTATCCTGACATATATACATATATGTATATATATATGCATATATAAACACAGAGAGAGAGACAGAGAGAAAGAGAGGGAGAGAGGGAGAGGGAGAGGGAGAGGGAGAGGGAGAGAGAGAGAGAGAGAGAGAGTTGTTTTGCTGAATTCAAGTACCTACAACCTCTAGACTGGCTTCAAGTATGAAAAGGTCTTTTAAAGACTTCTCCAAATACAGCTTCTCTAACTGCAGTGGAACACCCATCTCTCACAAAACAAAATGAAAAAGGGGGATATGTTGGGTGGGAGTCCCAAAGCTAGCAAATTCATCAAATATGTGTAGGTGGGACTTGGCCCAGTGCCTAAAGCAAATAAGCTACCTCACTCCTGAGAGGAACAAGCTGTCTGGTTAAGGTTAGCTGTCAGTTGCTAGGCAACCTAGCATCATGTGTTACTAACTTCACAAAAGTGTAAATAAAGGACCATTTTGTTGTGGGAAAAAAAGACACAAACATTAAAAAGAATACAATTCTGTAGCACTCAGTACAGTCATGATATTGGTCACCAGCTACCTCTTATCAGATTCCAAAACATTTTCTTCATCCCGAAAGAAAACTTCATACTCGTGAAGCAGTCACTCTCTGTTTCTCCTTTTCCCGGCTCCTAGCAACCACTGCTTGGCTTTCTGTCTCTCTGGATTTCTTTCTCTGTGTGTTGGGTAGTTGAAGATGTGTAATATGTGACCTTTTGTGTTTAGCTTGTTTCACTTAATGCTTTTAAGCTTTATTCATGTTCTCTTATGCTTATATTGAGTTTCTTTTCCAAGCTAAATAATATTCCATTCTGTGGCTACTCGGCGATAGAGACCATGCAAAGATCACACCATGTCTGGTATAGAGTAAGAGCTCAGTTGGTAGGCTGTGGGTGAGGTAGAGCCTCTCTGCGTGGGGTGTGGTAGGAATATTGACTAGATCTAGATTTTTCTAATATCCCTCAGACTCATTCTAATGTGTCTTCAGAAATTCAAGGATGTGGTTGCTTTGTAATACTGGAAGCGTGTGAATGGTCATATTGTTTTTGTCTCAGAGCCAGCGTTGAAATCCTAGAATTGCCCAGAAGGCATGGGTTTGTAAGAGAGAGGCAGCAGGGTTGCAGGGAGGACTCTGACCTGATTTCTCTTTAAGTTCTTGGTGATAATCATTAGGCAATCTAACTCTCTGAAGTTCTGCTTTCTCATGGGCCAGTAACCAGGGTGTAAAGGGATACCAATCCCCTTCTATCCACTGCTCCCCGTTTTCTGCTATACACTGTAATTTGTGTGCTCGCTCCAGTTTCAGCCTCAGAATCTCCCTAAATTCTGCTGTGCTGTGAGGCTGATGGGAATCATTCTTCACATCTGATAGTTAAGAGAGCAGGAGGGGCCTCGCGGTATATACTGCATTTGGTAGACAAGTGCAGGTTGCCTAAGGTCCATCACCAGCCATGGAGGAGCCACGACCACGGTCTCAAGTCTCTCTAGGTCTAAGACATTTCCTGTCTTTACCTCCTTGACTACCTCCCTGGGTGGGTGACGTGATTAGCTATAAAAAATAAGGATGTGCATTCAGTGTCCTCTCCCATATCGCTGGCTACTGGGTCTGGAAAGAGGACTGGCTTCCTCCTTTCTTCTCCTTGTTAATAGTGGATGGTTGCTCGCTCCTCCCTGCCAGCTCCCCAGCGGAGCACATGGCACCAGGCTGCACCATCTGCTGCGACCTCTCAGTGCACTCAACTACCAGCCCCTAACCCATCGGAAGCTTTAGCACCTTCTTCCCTGCCCCTCTCTCTAGTTCGACTGTTGCCCTTCTTCTTAGGGGTCTCAGTACACACATAGATGTTTTCATGTATGCTCTGGTGTATTGGTTTCCTTCTTCTTTATATACTTTTTATAAAAATAGCTTCCTTAGGTTATAATTTATAAAATATTTTTGATGGTTTTCAGATTTACAAAGTTATCAATACAGCGGAATTTTAGGACTTTTTTGTGTGTGTGCTGTATCAGGAGAATATTTTTTTATCACCATATAAATATCCTCCTGCTATTAGACGTTGTTTCTCATTCCCACCCCTCATCCCCAGGCAACTACTCATCTCTTTGTGTATCTAAACATTTGCCCCTTTGGGGGCAAATAAAAATGAAACCATGGAGTATGTTGTCCTAGTGTCCGGCTCCTTTTATTTAGCATAATGTTTGCAAGGTTCGCACTTCTGTAGCATGAATTGCTGCGTCCATCCTTTCTGTACTAGAATAATAATGTATGGTACAAGGGCTGATCAAAACATGCAATTTTTGTTCTAATAAAAACTGTAGAGTTAGAAACACGTTAATCCCCCTCAAAGTGCTCGCTCTTGTGTCGAAGACACTTATCCCATCATTCTTGCCACTTTCCCAAGCAGTTCTGGACGTCCTTTTTCATGAGTGATGGAAAATGAGGAAGTGCTGCTACCAAGTACAGCCAACAGAGAGGCAGCCGAGCAAGAGCCAAGGTGTGTCTCTATCCACCTTTTTCCTTGGGTCTGGGCACCATATGACTTTGGGCTCTTCATCAAAGTCAGAATGACAATGAAAGGTAAAAATTTAGATTCCACTCAGGACATCCAGGCAGCTATGAGAGCACAACTCAGGGCATTCACAAAAGACAACTTCCTGAACAGTTTCACCCAGTGGCAAGAATAGTGGGATCAGTGCATTTGACATGAGGAAGAGTGTTTTGCAGAAACATGATGGTGATAAAACGTGATTCATGTTTTATTTTAATGTATTAAAAAACTTAAATATTCACCATATACTTAGGTCACACCTCGTATGTATATATTGCATTTGCTAACCCATGCATGCTGATAGACATTTAGGTTGGTTTCACTGTGTTCCTTATGAAGAATGCTGTTGTAGAATTTCCACATAAGATTTTGTGGGGACAAACATTTGAGTTTCTTTTGAGTAGGTGTGGAGGAATAGAATTGCTTGGTCATATGGTAAACTTGTACTTAAGTTTTAAGGTGACTAGGCGCACTTTGTATATTCTCACCAGTAGTGTGTGTTACGGTTTATCCACATCCTTTCCAGCATTTGGTAATGTCTGCCATGCCGCTCCATCTGGGCATGAAGTGAGGTATCATTGCGGTTTTACACTGAATTTTCTAATTGGCTAATGATGTCAGCTATCTTTTCCTGTGATTCGTGGCTAGCTGTTCCCTTTCTTTACATCCTGCTTATGACCTTGCTTTCCATCCTAAGTCAGTCATGTATATTCACAGTCACAGAGCCCAGAACTTATCCTTATAACTGGACCACTGCCCTAATATCAATTCTGCATCCTTTACTCTTAAGCAGCTTATTCCCTCTCTGCTTCCCAAAATTGTTAGTATTAAATTCCATTAAGCTAGATGCCTTTTCACTTATCTGTCATAGCTTTAGCTTAGGCTCCAAGGCTATCGTAATAATTTTTCCCTTGCATCTCTTTCCATTCATTGCATCTTCCTGGTAAAATCACAACTTGAGAAGAATCCAGCACTGTAACTCCTTTTTATGCAACTTCACTCACATAGTGAATCTGGTATGAGAAAAATACACACACACACACACACACACACACACACACACACACACAACCAGTGCTTTCTTTAGGGTCATGACTATATGGAAAGACTGGAGCTGTAGTCATGAAAGCCTTAATTCTTTCTTCTGTTTTTCTTTTTTTTTCTTCTTTTTTTGTTTTTTCTCTATGTACTCTCACTCTGGTTCTCTGTGACTTGCTTGTCACTTTTCCTAATGTCATTATTTTCTGTCTTTGCTTCTCCTCTCTTCTGTCCATCTACCTTCATATCCTGAAGTTATGAAGAGAAACTTTCCTCTGGGTTGCAGCTGCAGCCACCCTGTCTTTTCTTCATCCACAATTGCCTTACTCACCAGTTTAACAGATTTACAGTCCTCAAGGTCAAATGTGGCTCTGCTTTAGGGTTTTTTGTAGGGTTTCTGTTGGAAGATGTTGCCTGTAGGCTTCTGTATTTGTAGATGAGAGGATTTAGACAATGCTTAGCTATTTGAGCTATAATAACTTCATATTATAGGATACTGTGGCAGGAGGAAGGCAAGTTGAAGCCCAATCTAGGCAAGTTAGTGAGACCTTGTCTCAAAATGAAAAATAATAAATAGCTAGGAATTGTAGTTCAGTGCAGAGGCCCTGGATTCAACCTCCAGTAGCAACAAAATGAATAAAACAAAACCAAAGACAAATTCATGTGTTGAAATCATCCTGGAGCCTTCTATACAATTTTTTTCAAATGGATACTTCTTTCCTCCAGGGAAATAGGAAGGAAGGGAAAGTAAGAATCCAGTTTATGGCAGGTGGAGCTTTTTGAACAGACATTGGTGCAGCACAGCTTGAGCCTAGGACAGACTGAAGGCCAGCATAGAGTGGCAATGTGGAGCCAGGGCCTGGGAACTTTGGGAGGCATTGGCCGGATGGCATTTTGGCTTCCTAATGACTATGATGGGTCAATACCTAGATATCATCAATACCACTCACCCTGTGTGCATTCGTCTTGACTGCTGGCCTCTTACTCCTCAATCAAAGCTATTTTTATTAGTACTCAGTTCTGCAAACTCATCAGCTCAGGAACTTGCCCGAGTGTTGGACACTCCAAAGTGAGATAATCCAACTTCCTCTTTCATTGATGAGATGAGAAGAGAGAGGAAGAACTGAATGTTTAAGATCATTAGGTGAGCTGGTCATATTTGAGACATAAAATCTAATTAAAAATAATTACCAAGCTGGGGAGATGGCTCAGTAGAATAAGTACTTGCCTGGTAAGTGCAAGGGGCTGAGTTCAATCTCCGGCTCCACAAAAATAAAAATAAAAATAATTACTTTATTTCTATGACTTGGTGGGATATCCTTGAGTTCTGCTCACTTCTCATGCCAACAGCCAGCCAGCCCTTTCAATCCCTGCCCTAAACACCCAAGGTCTACAACTGTCACCCTTTCTCTCAATTTTCACTGCCACTGTCTTCTCCAAGCCCACACCATCAGCCTCCAAACTTGTCTCCCTCCACCTGTTCTCAATCCTCAGCCAGCTCCTCACTATTTACTTCTTTCTTTGTTTTTTAAATCAAACAAGTGACTTTATCAGTATATACATTTCTAGGCTTCATCTAAATTCAAGTCAGTTTCTTGCATATAACCAAGACAAATTCTTTAAAAATCACAGTTTACCATAAAGAAAATAAAAATTTTCCTGTTGATTCAACAAAACAGGTAAACTCCTTTTTTTGGGTTTTATTCTTGATTTTATCTATTTTTTATTATATATGTATATATTAATTTTATTGAGAAAGAAATAGCAATGAGACAGTTTCAAAACAGGTTAGTAGGACCATGACAATAATTAATACATTGCATATTGTTGTCTTTGTAGTAGTTATTCACAGTACAAGATGTAGACATGACATCTTGTCTAAACACTATTAGTTCAAAACTTCTATTGAACTAAGAGATAGTAGCTGTATATCTATGCTTACTATTTTGTATATATTAGGTAGAGGTCAGAGAAGTCTCATGAAAGTAAATCACATTGCATCACTCTTTTCTTACCCATTGTGACAGTTAATCTTTTTTTTTTTTTAAGTCAGTTGCATTTATTAGATCTTAGCAGAATGTGACCTGGGCACTCACTCCCATTCACAGGTCTTGTTCCAAATGATATTTGAAATAGCTCTGCAGTATCCCTAGAAGCTGTCTCTCCCTTGAAACAGTACATTTCTTTGGAAAACAAGCCCGTGCAGCTCCTGCCATCGAGTTTTCCATATAATGTACTTCTAGAAGCCTAGGACATGTGGATTTGAAACTACTGGGGAAAGTTTAAAAAAAATTCTATATGAAAACTCAAGCTACATTTTTTTTTTTCAGAGCCAGGGATTGAACTCTGACTCTTGTGGTTGCCAGGCAAGCACTTATTCTACTGAGCCATCTTCCCAGCCCCTCAAGCTATCTTAACAAATATTCCTTTAAACATCAGGGAATTTCAACATTTCAGAGACACAAGATTTGGTCTACTAAGGAATCTGGCTCAGTAACTAAGCACTTCAGACCTCACAAAGTTAACAGTTAAGTTACATCTTACCACAAGCTTCTCAACCTGTTGAAATAAACCAAGGCGAGAGAAAGCACTGATAGCTCTGCTTTAGTGCCTAAAATATCACAGTATTACTTAAAAGTAGAAATAAACCCCTTAAGCCCCTTATCTTCCCCTTAAAAGCAGTTATCATGCCACACAGACTGAACAAAAAAATTCTAGAAAATATATATTATCAGAGGGAATGAAGGTTAAAGCACTGACTACGCAGTTAATCTTGATTGACAACTCAATTAGATTGAGATGCCCTGAGCCATGATTGAATTATAAGGGTGCTAACTTCATCAAGTGGGTTAGTCCATTGATGAGTTCATTAGGTGAATGGCCTCCATGGGGGTGGGGTAGAACCTAACTGAATGGAGCAGGCAGGTTAGGGTGAGGCTTTAAAGGGTGTGTTTGTCCCATTTCTTTCTAGCTCATTCCTTCTCTGTCTGAATGTCATGACAGGAGGAGCTCTTCTGCCAAGCCTTTCTGCCATGCTCTTTCTATCTTGGAGCCAACAGACCATATCCTGAAGCCTCTGAAATCATGAGCCAGAATAAACAAATACAAAGAATGTTTAAATTTTTAAAAATTATTACAGTAAAAGTTACATTGCAAGAATACCCTCAAAATATTCCTGCTCAGTTCAATTACCTTTCTTATCACTAATGCTGCCACCAACTTCTACCCAACAGGACAGTCTTCTAAAAACATGACAGTGTGTCTTCATCTACCTTATTCACTGTTATTGTGAAACTTTTGTTTTTTCCTCAAAATGACAATAAAAGGAAAATGTTTTATATGGATTCAGAACATCAAGGCAGCTGTGACACCACAATTAAAAACAATCATGAAAGAGTACTTTTAGCACTCACTTCAAAAGTGGCAAGAATAATGGAATATGTGTGTTCAAAGCAAGGATCGAATGTTTGAAGGAGAAGTTAATGGCAACGTATCTTTAAAATTTAAGCATTCACAATAGCTTTTGCTCATACTTCATTTGTCAGATACTTGGGTCACAATGATGAAAATCAAAGTAACACACCAATACGTTGTTTTCTCCTTCCAAAGATAAACTGAGTATCTTGCTTAACTGAAAGTTGCTGTATCTTTTGTATGATTGTGTTCTGTAGTCTTACCTAGAACCACTCCCTACCTTACTTGCTATCTTCCAGCCACATAAATCTTCTCAAATTTGTCTTGTTTTCCAATATTCCACTTGAATGAAAGGAATAAAAGCTGGGGAGATAGCTCAGCAGTATAAGTGCCAGCTTGGTAAGTGCAAGGTCCTGGGTTTGATCCCTGGTAAAGAAGGAAGAAGGAGGAGGAGGAAGAGG
>NDGM011026190.1:0-10517 GCA_002564305.1 Octomys mimax
AAAAAAAAAAAAAAAAAAAAAACTTATTTCCACTGAAATTTCATAAAGCTAAGAAAGCTTGCCACTGGAACAAATGCCTTTTCTAGTTGCAGAAACTGAGCAATAAAAAAATTATTCATCTTAATGGGGTGATGACTTCAGATTTGGGTCTGAGATTGCTTAAACTCCTGATAGGTCATTTAGATACTGGGATTGTGTGAAACAAAGCACCTTCTGTTTAGCTGTGATTCATTCTTGTACTGGACGTGTATTTCTGATGAACAGCCACTACCTACTAAAAGTCCTAGCATATAAACAAATGTCAGAAGGCTCTTAGATGTGCAAACATTTCAAAGGCATTCTGAACAGCATGTTATATTCAACTTCCTTTCTAGTTGGTGGACTGTGTTGCCTAAGTTCATTTCTCAGGTGAGCACGAGGCTTCCTGTTACTAAGGAAATATCCCTGAGCTCCATCAAGGGACCCTCAGGCTGATTAGCTGACCTCCACCCCCTCCCACCCTCCACCAGCACAGTGTAGCCCAATATTCCTCGCCAGTGAGGACTCAACTCCCTCCCCTTGTGTTGTTTAATATCAGCAATGTGTTCTCACCCCCTTGAGAGCTGAGGAAGCTGCCCTCCCTTTTATAAATCAAAACTTTCTGGAAAAAAAAATCTGAAGAATTAAAACTGAAGAGGCTTCTGGAATTTCCCATGTTGCTGGGATTTCAGTCATGTCTTTGTTTAACTAAGAAGAGGCAATAAGGATTTGTGTTTGAAACACAGCTTTTGTACTGTGTGTTGTATTCCTACCTGAAGGCGAGTGTTCCCATTCCATAAGCTTTCTTGCTCACAATGGCTGGTAATTCAAGAGAAAGCCCCCCTTTCTAGCAGGCAAGGGCACAATGTCTAAGCAGACACCGGGGAGGAATGTGTCATAAAGGAACATTCCTCATAATCAAGGATAATTCAAAAGGGAAACAGTGACCGAACAGCCACGAGAGCCAACAGAAGCCTAATCCTGAGCCCAGCTCTGCAGACGGGGCACAGGCTGCTGCAAAGCCAGGGCAGATGCCTGGGAAGGGACCAGCGACAAACCGAACAGAAGTCCAGTCCAGAGCTTGGCATCTGGGTCCTTCAGCTGCCAGCCTTGCCTCGTGAGTAGCCACAATGTTTGGCTCTTGTGCAGAAAACAACAGAGGATGAGGCTAAAGAGGTCCATGCTCTGTCCTGCCAGCAACAGGCGAGGCGGCGCCAAGAGTAGGCAGCAGCGCCACTCGGGTGCCAACGTGCTTTGGAACAGCTTTTTTTATTTTCTAAGGGGACAACAGAATTCTTGCAAAAAAGAAAAGAATGGATCCAATGCTCAGAACCATTCTGCCCATTTGCGTTTTGCAAAAAAATGCTATTCTTGCCCGCATTCCATTTTTTCACCAGGCAAATGTGGCCGAGTCGCTTCCTGCTTCTCTTACCTCCCAGCGCCCTCACATTAAAGCCACACTGATCATTTGTTTCCTACATGCTACTAAACTTCTGTTTTGAGCCTCCCCATTATCATTTGCCTTTATGTAGTGGCCAGAAAAAAAAAAATCAGCAATAAAATACGCGCCGGAGGTTGAGAGATGCAGGAGGTAGGGGGGATGGCCTGAGAGACAATCTTGATTATGAGGTAGGAATAATCATTCCAGCCCAGAGTCTACAGCAGGCTTTCGGGCCCAAGGGTTTTTGTTTTGTTGTTTCTGTTGTTTGTTTGTTTCTGTGGTGCTGAGTATTAACCTCAGAACTTTATGTATACTATGCAAGCACAATGTTCTGTTTTGTTTTTGAGAGGTGGAGTTTATTTGTTTCTTCAGATAGGCTCTCACTATGTAATCCAAGTAGCCTTGAACTCACTGTGTAGCCCAGGCTGGCCTCAAACTCACAGCAATACTCCTGCCTCAGCCTCCCAAGTACTGGGATTATAGGTACACGCCACCATGCCCAGCAAGTACAAGGTTCTATGTGTAAGAAAATTTGTATGGTTGTTTGACAAGGAAAACTGAGAAACTTGGAGAACTAAAATGCTGAAATCAGTGAAATTCACTCCACGATACTATGATGTCTTGAAACATCAGAAATAATAAGTTAGAATCTTTTGTTGGTGAACACTAGGTGAAAAGGAACAGAAAGGAAAGGAAAGGAGGGGAAAGGGAAAGGGAAAGAGAAAGGAAAGGAAAGGAAAGGAAAGGAAAAAAGAACAGAAAAGAAAAGAAGGAGCCTGTGGACACAGAGATTGGCAGGGTTCCTTTTTGACTTACCCAAAGGAATGCTCAGGTTTATCAACCAGAAAACTCTAGAACGCCATTACTTGGGTAAGAAAATCCACAGAGAAGCTTGATTTTGTCTCTTCATTCCAGGGTTCTCTTAGAAGACAAAGAACCCCGCTCAAAATTAAAAATTCTAAAAAGGGCTGGAGATGTATCTGAATGCAGAGGCCTTGGATTTAATCCCCAGTACACAAATGAGAAAGAGGAAGAGGAGGAGACAGAGGATACAGAAGAGGAGAAAGAAGAAGAGAAAAAGGAGGAGGAGGAGAAAGACAGTGAATTTGAGAAAATTATGTGTAAGGCTTTCTATATAACAATGAAAACATCTTATGTAGTAAGAGAACTAGGTTTTCATATTCCTATGTAAAATGCAAATCAGCAGATAATAAGGTCAAGTATTAAAATCTTCTTAATTATTCTCACATGACCCCTTGTGCTTTAACATAATTCTCACATAGTTCTTAGGGAATAAAGACCTCTCACATTAGCCATGCATGTCTCAGTATTCTTTATGACAGGCCAGATGCCATGCTCCAGTGGTGATTTCATTTACTGTTTCCCTTCCCATCACAGTGTTCGTGTTTGTGTTATTCCACCTTATCAGAACACCTTTTCCACTGACATTTGTTTTCCAGGACAGGGTCTCTCTATGCAGTTGAGGCTGGCCTTGAACTCATTTTGTAGTCCAGGCCGGCCTCAAACTCACAACAATCCTTCTGCTTCAGCCTCTCCAATGCTGGGATTACAGGAGTGCATGCCATCGTGCCTGTCACCAACATTCTTTTCAGAAATCAGCTAAACAAAGTACTAAAACTTTTTAAAGGAGCTTTCTTGTTCTCTACATCTTCCATTATGTGTGGTCTCCACCACAGAGCTCAGTGCTTAATTATTTAAGTACTATTTATAGAACAGTGGTCTCCCTGGAGGAAGGGGTTGTGACCTCTAGTTTTCTTTTAATTTTTCCACATTTAACCCAGGCTGGGCCCTTGATAACAGTTTGAAATTTTACAAAAGACTACTTGCTTCTCCAATTAAAATGTATCTTGATAAAGATTTTATATCTCTGTATGGATAATAAAGCTTTAGATGAGACAAGCTTTATATCTCTGTCAAAAATTAACATTTAAAAAAAATTAACATTTTTGTGGCATGTTAATATCATGCATGGGATACCAACTATGTATAAAAAGGCCAGATTCACAAGAGAGTAACCTTGTGCTCAAAGAAACTTGTAGCTATAGAACAACACCCACAATAGCAAGCTCTTATGGCTTAGTCCCACACGTTTAACATCGAGACACAATACCTCACTGGCTTGAATCTCACCAGTCTCTGGGATCTCCCCCAAGTAGTATTTCATGGGCTGGGGAGATGGCTTGGCAGTCTAAGGGTCGGCCTGGCAAACACAGGAACCCAAGTTAGATTCCCGGTACCACATGCTGTGCTGGTCCTGAAACCAAGTGTGGTGATGCACGCCTGTAATCCCAGTACTGAGGAGGCTGAGAGAGGAGGATCACTATGAGTCTGAGCTGTGTAATGAGACCCTGTAACAAACAAACAAATAAATGCTTTTAAAATCATTTTAAAAATAGTATTTCATAATTTACTTATAGGATTTTAAATCTTAGTATCTTACTGAGTCTATTTAAACAATATATTTGAGAGGAGACACCTTCGCATGCTTTTCTGTGGAGTCCCAGAGCCATAGTTCAGCTGAAAGTGTTAGTTTACTAATCAAGAAAAGAGGGGCCAGAGAGATAGCTCAGCGGACTAAGTGCCTGCCTGGAAAGCACAGGGAGTGAGGTTTGATCCTGAGCACCACATGTTACATTGGCCCCACCCTGAGTGTACCAAGCCAGCCACCAAGACTGGGTGTGGTGGTGCACACCTGTAATCCCAGCACTGGGGAGACTGAAAACAGGAGGATCACTACAAGTCTGAGCTGTGTACTAAATACAAGTCTGAGCTGTGTACTAAATACCCTGTACTAAATACATTTTTTAAAAAGAATAGAAAAAGAATTCAAGAGTTCAACGCTAAACACTACTTAATTCTTATCTTGCCAGGGATTGGGCAGACTGTGCTTCTGAAATATTTAAAGATTTATTTCATTTTATTTTATCTTACTAACAGCACATTAAAAGCCCAAAATCAGTCCTCAAACAGAAGGGCTACCACTGGAAAAAAGTGAATGAAAGGATACTAATGAAAATTGGTTCAAGGACATTCAGCAAGACAACAGAAAGAAGATTGATTCAGAGAAGTATGAGTATCAATAGCATTTTATGTCAGGTGTCAACATGTCAAAAATAATTGTGCTTTGTTGCAATAGCAAAATAGAATCTCTATTTTCCTGCGTACATCACATAAAACAACACTGTCAAAATGGGCCACGCTGCTGAGAGGCAATATTTACTCTTGGTACAGTTTGAATTCCTGGTGTTAAAAGAAGATGTCACAACTCAGATTTTAAGTGACCATTAGAAAATAGCCAATGGCTAGGCGTCAAAGGGGCTTTTAATTGGGTTGTTCTCATTCTTCTTTGCTCATTCCAGTTGCTTCCACTGCCAATTGTAACCACAAACTATCACTGAATGGTAGACATTTTATAACAATTAAAGAGAAAATAATCTTCCTAAAGAATCTAGGCTACTTCCATGCTAAGACACAGTCGCTCATATTTTATGTATCCTTTTGTTCACTTACAAGACATTTCTTTGAAGTCGAGTAGGCACAGCCAAAATGGCAACTGAAAGGACCAGCGTGGGGAAGCCCCCTCCAACGCAGGAAGGATGCCTTGGATCCTATTCATAAGGTCTCTCCTTATCCTCACTGGTCATTCTAGACCTTTGCAAGAGCATTTCTAGAGAGTCCAAATGAAATGCACATATGTATTTTCACCAAGAAACAATTTTGGTACTTTAATAAAAAAAATTCTTTTCTTGCTTTTCAGATTGTTCCATTGTGGATTTTAACTTTCTGTGTATCGTGGGAAATAAAGCTTTAGGCAAGGCAAGGATATTCACACCTCTGCCAAAAATTAATATACTTTTAATGGTAAATTAACATCAAAAGTTTTATACATATTAGAGATGGTCTGACCTCCAACTGTTCACAGTCATGTCCAATCCATACACACAGAAGGGGAAAATCTGTCTATATGAATGTTCGATTTGTTCAATTCCCTGCCATGTCTTTTATACTGTTAATGCTGTTTTGCAAACAGATGACTTTAATGGGAAAGGAAAACCAATAGGGATAAACTACGTTATATTTTTGAGATGATAATTTGTAATTTAGGTATGCTTCACCATTACATTTACAGGAGTACAGATATGTGTATAATTTTAAAGCAGCAGCCCACTTCCAGAAATCAATAGTTTCAAAATAAAATCTTCTGTTGTTTTGAAGGCACTGTACCTGCGGTGTTAGAGAAGGAAGCATCCACTCATTGGGCAGACATGTGCTGAATATCTACTGTGTACCAAGTTTGGAAGGGAGTAGGATTTTACAAAATGAACATGGTCAATCAGTTTGATAAAATTTAATTGAGTATCTAGAAACACGTCACCCAACTCATTTCCACATACACATTACAGGGCAATGAGAAGCAATTCTGAAATCCATCATAATGAAAGACCAGGCTAAGAGGTCAATGAAACATGGGTCATTCCTTCAACTTACAATGCATTTCTTTTCACTGCAAATGGAAACTACAAAATTGCTCCAGATAGGAAATATAGAGGCTCAACACCAAATTCCTATAGCATGGTAGCTCCAGAAAAGACAAAAAGCAGGTTCAATTATTCAAGGGATATCTCCTCAAGGAAAATTAAAACAACAGAGAGGTGAGCTCCTCTGATTCAAATATCCACAAATATTCCTACAAAATCTCAGCATACACATTATTTGCTTCTAGAAATTGTGACAGCCTCCTCTAAACAGATTTTTTGTTGCAAAATGTACAATTATAAAACTCATTTACTAATTGTCATTTTTTATTTGTATTCAGAGAAATTTCAAAAATTACACATTCAAAGGACTGGTTTAAAAATGGCATTTGGGGCCAGGAAGATAGCTCAGCAGTCTAAGCACCTGCTTGGCAAGTACAAGGACCAGGGTTCAATCCCCAGTACCACATGCCATGTTGTCCTCCTGCTTCATCGGTTTTTGAAACCAGTTGTGGTGACACATGCCTGTAATCCCAGTGCTGGGGAGGCTGAGACAAGAGAATCACTATGAATCTGAGCTGCATAGTGAGACCCTGTAACAAATACATAAGTAAATATTTTTTTTAAAAATGGCATCTAGATCACATGTGACTCCAGGACTGTGGTGTACTGGATTTTCTCTGGCTCGCTGGCCGTGCCTCCTCCTCCATCTTTTTGCTCTCCCTCTTTTCGATTGCTTCATATCAGAGTGGCCTCAGAGTCAAGCCTCAGTATCCTCAGTCCTCAATCCTCCTCCATAGCTTCATCACTTCCCTGTACTATTAGCATGGTACCCAATATACCTAGGGAATTCAAATAATTTGACAAATTAGTCTTTTGTTTTTTAAATATTTTTATTAACACATAATAATTGTACCTATTTATGGGATACACTGTATTGTTTCATAGTGTAAGCATACAATGTGTAATGATCAATTCAGGGTAATTAGCATATCCATCATCTCAAACATTTATCACTTCTTGCAAATTATTTTTAAAAGCAAATTTTAATCAAGAGAAAAGCTTAATATACAAATATTAATTGCATTCCTATATGATAGCAACAAGCATAAAATGTAATTTTTAAAAGACCATTTACATACTAAAATACTTACTGATGAAATAGATGAAATACTATATTTAGGCTTATTTTTTAAATATATTTGGTACAGGGTATCTATGCAGCTCAGACTCTTAGTGATGTTCCTGTTTTCAGCCTCCCCAGTGCTGGGATTACAGGTGTGTGCCACCACCCAGTCTCAGTGGCTAGCTCAGTCCACCCGGGGACAGGGCTGGTGTAGCATGTGGGGCTGGGGATGGAACCCCAGTCCCTGTGCTTGCCTAAGCAGGTGCTTAGTCCACTGAGCTATCTTGCTGGCCCAAAACAGTATATTTACATTTGCTTTAAAATAATATAAGGTGGGGAATTTTAAAAAGTGGACATGAAAATAGAAAGGACTATTATTAAATGAGAGGAAGAGAATAGGAGGGAGATGACAGGGTATAACAGAAGCTAATAAGAAGAAAACTATGATCAAAATATATGCATGTGTGAAAGTACATTAAAATCCAATATTTTATAAAGTTAATAAACACAAAAATCATTTAAAATAATAATTGGATAGGAGAGTACATAGAGGCATACATGAAAGAAGAAAGGTCATACAATGATAAGTGTAGAAACCGCTTGAAGAATAAACTAAACCTATTACATACACTACTCTTTGTGTGTTCAAAAAATTCTATAATAAAAATGTTTTAAAGATAATATTTACTGATATAAATACTAGAAGAAAAACAAAGACTTTGTAAACTGAAGTGGGAAACACTCTTACTTGTCCACTAGAATATAAAACTTGCATAAAAAGCAGAGTCAAGTTATAATATCAAACTAAAAAAAATTGTAGCATATAACAAAGGGCAAGCTCCTTGACATATGATGAGCTCCCAAAAGAAGAGTAGACCAATGATATAATAGAAAAATAAGTAAAAATTATAAACAGGTATTTCAGAGAAATCAAAAGATGTTCAACCTTGCTCATAATAAAAAAGCAAAACTACTTTGACAAAGTGATCTTTTGGCAAGGGCATGGGAAAATGAGCACTTTATAATTATCTTATAATTCTGCTGGGAATCCAACATGGTAGAACTCCTATGGAGATAATTTAGCAATATCTATCAATTTTATAGGCAATTGATCCAGCAATGTCAATCTTAGTGTTCCAATACAAAGATGCCTTGACATAATGCAAGCAATATGGGCACAGCTACCCATTACAGTATTATTTTTTAATAGCCAAAGGCTGGAAACAACTTAAAGGTCTATTTGGAGAAACTGGTTGGATAAACTATGGTATGTATACACAGGATAATGTAATTCAGCTGTAAAAATGATGAAGCTGTAAACAGAAAATTTCCAAATAGATATTGCTGAAAAAAGCAACATGTCAAAAACTATCTATAGTTTACTGTATGCCATTTTTATTTTATTATTTTATTCTAACCATAACATTATTGCACATATATTCATATTTTTAAAAAGAAACAACAGAAGAGCAAATTTGAAGTTAAAAAAATAATAATTACATATGAGGGGAATAGAGCAGGATAGATTGGACAGGAATGGAAATTGGGCTTCTGTGAATGGCTCTTATGAAATTGCTTTGACATTGGAACCATATCAACTAGAAAACAAAATTACATCAGAAAATAATTGAACCTTCAAAATTTAAAGCAAACAAAAGAGTGAATCCAACTAAAAATCAAGTTGATGGCATAACTACTGAAAGAAAAATTTCACTTCAACTGACTTTAAAATACCCTACTTTGAGTGTTTCTTCCCTCTAGAATATATTATAAAAATGGTAGACAATCACAAAAAATCTTAAGTTGCATTCAGTAGCCTTATCACTAGCAGCATTAACATTGTTATTTTTAAATCATTTACATTATATTGTGGGATAAAGCAAATAATTGTGCCTTTATGAACTAAAATTGTATAGTATAATGAAAAGATTATATAATCACAGTTAAAGCTTCATTGATGGAAGTTTAAATTTTAAAAACCTCAAAGTTGTTTCTTTCACAGAAATACATTTACTTCTTAATTCTGTCACTTTAAAGGCCTAGGCACAATGGCAATACCAAGGCAGTGCTAAGTGTCAATTGTTGTGGAAGAAATCAGAATATTTTGTAGAAATCATTGCTTTTAGCTCCGGAGCAAGACAAGCACAGGATAAACATGGGACATCTTTTGAGTCAGAAAGGAAAAAAGTTATTAAGTAAAAAGAAAAACCTATTAAATAATAAAGTCATCTCAAAAGGACACAGAAATCAACAGTCAGGGCCAACCACTGGGCTGAGATGGGCAATTTGAGCATTAAAAAGACCAATGACCACAGCAACTGAAACATATCTAGTATGAAAATGTACCATTCATCATTACATTCATGAAGACCAATGTCACTATGATAGCTCATAGAGACTGTCAGTTGACTGAGAGATGGCTAGCAGAGTAGCAAACCACACTTGTGGATATTTCTGTGGGAGTGTCCAGCAATTACTGGCATGTCTACAAGCAAATGGAAAGCGTAAGACCTTCCCTAGTGTGAATGGCATCATCCAATAGGCAGCCATCAGGATGGAAGATGAAATAAGTCACCACAGTATAAAAGCTCCATTCTGTTTGAGCATCTTTTGCTACTGCCATCACCTGTGGCTATCATGCTCCATCTTCTTCAGCCTTTTAAAATGAACTCAAGGGCTGGGGAGATAGCTCGGTGGTTTAAGCGCCTGCCTAACTGTGAGGACCTGGGTTCGATCTCTGGTACCACATACTCTGCCAGCCCAGGAACCCTGGGCATGCTATGCCGGCCACCTAAACCAAGCATAGTGGCACTTTCCTGTAATACCAGCACTGAGGAGGCTGAGACAGGAGGAACACTACAAGTCTGAGCTGCATAGTGAGACCCTGTACCAAATACACAAATTTAATAAATAAATAAAAATAAAATGAACTCTCCGCTCAGCTTCCAGGCTTTCAGAGCAGCCCTAGGACTGCATCCTTGCTGCTTCCTGTTCTGCAGCATCCAGCTTCTCCACCGAACTGCTGCTGGGCCCTCTGGCTCTGCAGCTTGCAGATGGCCTTGGTGGGCTGTCCTGCCTTTGCACCAGCAAGCTCACCTGATACAGCTCCTTGCATCATTATGCATTTTACACCGATTGTGTTCCCATAGAGAACACTGACCAATAAAATTACCACAGAAAGTTTATTAGAAACCTATTAATTACTCTGAGCATTGAAACAGGAAAGAATCAGATATTTATTTTGTCCTTTAGTATAGTAACCTTTTCACAATAACCAAATAATGAATAAAAGAGAATTTTTCTTTGCAAAAAAACTCAAGCTAATGGATATAGAGCAATGATAAAACTACACGATCACCATTTTTGCACTAATTATTGAAAACCAGGACAATAATCATGAATGAGTGCTCAACATCTTGAAGAAACTTGATGAATT
>NDGM011026205.1:9604-20469 GCA_002564305.1 Octomys mimax
GATCCACTGAGTCCAGTCTTCCAGGTGTCCTACATCAGTAGTGGCAAACCTATGCCATGGGTGTTATGGTGTTTCTTTTTATCAAAAGATGTTGATACAGAGGTTTTTTCCTAAACTAAAACCTCAGTATTTGGGGTTAATTGCCATGTTGGCACTTTGAGATAAATAAGTGGGTTTTGGGTTGTACTTGGTCTCTAAAAGGCTTGCAGTTTCTATCCTAGCCTACTGGGTAGGAGGACTTTGCTGTCTGTGATAATGCTCACCTTAAATCTGTGATGATGGTGTAGGCTTTTGAGGACTGAGCCCAAGCATTCCTGAAAGCTGAGCTATTTCCCTGGGACCCCTGGTGAGGCATTCAGAAGCAAGGATTTATTTCCCACAGTTCTGATCCTTAATACTTAATGAAGCTGTACCTAGTTAGCTTCCTGGTGGCTTGCTGTCACAAGTTTCCTCTCTTATGAAAGCACTTTGCCCACAGCTGTAGATATAGCACGCTGGAGAGTAAGCCTCAATGGCCTGGCACTTCTGTGGAAGAGCCCCACTGGGGGCCACCAGGCCTGACCCAAGAAAGTTGTCGTTAGCTCCCCTCTTGAATTGGCTTTTGAGCAAGAGATAGCTGAGAACTGATCTATATAGGACCAGCATAAAGGATCTATATAAAGGCTGTCTCAACTGATGCCTAGGTTCCCACCTGCCTCTTGCTTATTTGTGTTCAGTGCTTCCTGATGCAAGGGGCCAGACATCCACTGTTTTATGATTTAAATGAGCTGATGAGCTAGTGGTCTTTCATCAGTGAATTAGTTTAGTGATCTTTATATTGTCACAGTACTCTTAGCCGCTTGGTCTCTACTTTTAACAGGCAGCTGGCTGACATTTTAAAAGATTGTATTGTAAGTTTTTACTTGTGTAGCTTTTGCTATTGCTTACTTTTAATACTTGCAATTGTGTATCTTTTAAATTTTTACTTTCTGTGCAAACTCTGCCCTACTAAATTTCAGCTTTTAAAGGATATTGTATTTAGCGTAAATGACATCAGCCTCAACCCATTTGTGTATGTAAGTTTGTATGTATGTATGTATGAAGGCCTGTATGCATTCTTTCATTCAGTCATTTACTCACTCACTCATTCATTGGTCCAGCTAAGGGCCAAAACATGAGATGCAAAATAAATTCAGCGCAGATGCTATGCTTCAGAATAAAAAACTATTTCCCTGTTACTCCTTTTTTAAAATTTCTAAATTCTCATAGCTTTCCCATTTTGAAGCCAGCAAGCATGGATTTTAATGCAACAGCAGGCTCTTGCCTCTCCAACAGGTGCCCAGGCCTGACCAGGGCATGGTGGCTGACCTCCCTCCTCCATATCGATTACAGGCATTGTTGATTGTGAGGAGAGTTATTTCTTTCTTTCTTTCTTTTTTTTAAGGAAAGATATTTATGACCGAAAACAGTGCTAAAAACATGAGAATATTGATCATGGCTTTGAGAGATGCTTGCACTGCATCACTTGATACACCAAAATATCGGCTTTATTCCATCTTCCCTAAAAGACAGTTTGCCAACACAAAAGATGAATCTTGAGGGGAAAAATGTTATATCTTTCTGATAGGCTGTCTTACTTCCCTCTGTAACAAAAGTGAGAAAAGGGGGCTGCATCACTGTCACAAATAAGGAACAAACAATAATCTGTATATTGAAAGCCACTGTAAAACTGCCTTGGGTGTACTTGATTTAACTTGGAGTAATAAGTTAAATTATCATCAGATGGAAACTTAAATAGCTAAACATTTAACCAGTTTCACAATGAACAATTATTCTAAAATCAACCTAAAAATAAAGACAGCCCAAATCCATTACTGTCTGAAGACTTAATTCATTGTTTTTAGAGGTAATCTTTTGGAGGTTCCCAGGGATATTTTCAAAGGGACAAATTAAGTTAATTATTCACCCCTCAGATATGTTGATAAGGCAAGTACTTTTTAGCCCTTTACTTTTTTCCTGAGGTTTTTGGACCTATTTTGGATCCAGGTGCTATTTGTTTTTGTAGTTGAAAGAAGATAGAAAAAGTACACTTTACCTTTCATACTGAATGTGAAGAGTGACTTCGGGGGGATTTGTTGTGTCCTAGGGTAGCAGTTTTTCTTTTACCTTTAGTTTTTCAAATTTTTTTAATTGGAGTCTGTCATTATCCCCTGAAGGTGAATGGATGGAAGGATGGCAGGAGAATGAAGGAACAAGAAGTGAAAAGGGTTAAGATGTGGGAGTATAGTTAATAACCTCACATGATAAATATATTCATTATGTTTTATAAACATATACTAATAAAAACATTTTAAAAACCCAGCATCCCCTGTAGCATGTGTAGAGAGCCCTATCTTGATGGCTCCATGGGAGGATTCTATAGATATCCTTCCTATCCCCAGAAGCACCTGTAGTTGTATATCCAGTGTTATGGTTTGTGTCTAGTTGTCCCTCCAAAGCCTCATGCATTAATGGGGTGAACTTCTAGAGTTTGTGAATAATTTACCCTCCATTGCTGGGATTATGGGTGCGAGTGCTGCTGGAATTATGGGTGTGAGTGCCATTGGGATTATGGGTGTTATTGCTGTTGGGATTATGGGTGTGAGTGCTACACCCAGCCTGGGGCAGAGAGCCTGAATGCAATTTAAAGGAGACAGATTTGGTCTCTGTTGCCAGTACTCCTCTCTTGCTGTTGTTGTTTTTCTGCTTGAACTGCTGCTCTCTGCCATGTGCCTCTCTGCCTGGTAGCCAGCCGAGTATGGATTGAAACCTCCACAAACTGTGAGCTAAATAAACCCTTCCTTCCTTAATTTTGGGTGTTGGATATTTTGTCTCAGCAGTGAGAGAAAAGTAACTGAGACATCCAGCATCAGGATGTAATACTAGAACATTTAAAATAACGGCCTTCTATGACAAAAGCACCTTATATGTATTTGCAGTCATTTCCATCTCTTATTTCTACCTGTCACCGCCACTTAGTCTCTGTTTTAGTTACTTTTTTCTTGTTGCTGGGACAAAATACCTGACAGCCAAAATTAAGGAAGGAAAGGTTTTTTAGCTCACAGTTAGTGGACGTTTCAGTCCATACTTGGCTGGCTCCCAGGCAGAGAGGCATGTGGCAGAGCGCAGCAGTTCATGGAGATGGGCAACAGCAGAGTAAAGAAGGCACAGCAGCTGTTGCAGCTAGCAAGCCTCTCTCCCTTCCTTATATTGAATTGAGATTATCCATGCCAGGGCTGGTGTAGCACTCACACTCATAATCCCAGCATTGGATCATAAATTAATCACAAACGCTAGACGCCTGCCCCAATGACTGCATGAGGCTTTGGAGGGATAACTAGACACAAACCATAACAGTTTCTTTTATATCTCTGGATTTGCCTGTTCTGGGCATTTTGCATAAATAGAATTATACATGTGGACTATTGTGACTGGCTTTTTCCTCAGAGGTATAATGCTTTCAAGGGCTTTCCATGTTGTAGCATGTGTCAGAACTTTGTTTCTTCTTATGGCCAAACAATTCCATCATCTCTGTAGACTACATTTACCCATTCATTAACTGATGGATACATGAGTTGTCTCTACCTTTTGCTATTGTGAATAAGGCTGTGGTGACTATTCTTGTGTAGGTGTTTTTATTTGTCTTGGATGTATATCTTGGAGTAGAAGTTCTGGGTCCTGTGAGAATTCTGTGTTAAGCATTCTGAGAAACTTCCCAAGCAATTGTATCATTTTGTATTTCTGTCAGCAGTGTGAGGGATTTCAGTTCCTCCTACCCTCACAAATCTAGTTGTTTTGTCTTTTTTTTTTCCCCATTATTATTTCAGCTATTCTAGTGAGTGTGAAATGACATTTTGTAAAATGGTAGGTAGTCAAATTGGGAATGGTGTAGGTAATTTATTCAGCTTGTTAATGGAATCACAATTACAGAAAACAACAGAGAGAGGGCACCCTGGATATGAATTCATTTTCTCAGAACTATTGAACTGTGGAGGATGTACTGAAGTGCATACATACAGTTTGATAAAATTTGACATTCATCAAACTAATGAATAGTCCATCACCCTTGACATTTCCTTCGTTGTCTTTCTTTTCTTTCTTTTTTTTTTTTTAAATGATTTCTGTGTTTGGTCCAGGGTCTCAGTATGCTGCTCAGACTCATAGTTATCCTCCTGTTTTCAGCCTCTCCAGAGCTGGGATTACAGGTGTGCGCCACCATGCCCAGACTGTGGTCACTGGCTCAGAGCACCTGGGGGTGGGGCCAGTGCAGCATGTGGTACCGGGGATTGAACCCCAATCCCTGTGCTTGCCTAAGCAGGTGCTTGGTCTGCTGAACTATCTTGCCAGCCCCCTTTGTCATTTTTCTGAAACCTCTCCTTACCTGCATTTTCCCTGTCTCTAGGCAAGAGGTGATCTGCAGTCACTATCTACTATTAGTAGATAGTTTAAATTTCACTATTAGTTTAAATTTTCTAGAGTTTTATAATGGACTTGCAGTATATGTACAGGTTATATATGCTATTTGGGTTAAATTTTATATCGTTTTATAAATAAATCATATAGTACATACTTTGTGTCTTCCAGCAAATCATGTTGTGGAAAGCATTGCACTTTGTTGAGAGTCCACTAATTGGGTATACTGAAGCTCACTCATTGTCAGTTGCACATTGAGGATTTTTCCTTCAGTTCTTGGCTATTCCAGTGTGAACATGTATGTAGGAATCTTTGTAGGGACATGAGACTTTATTTCTTTTAGATGAACACTCAGGGGTGATTTAAATCATCAGTGGCTGTTGAGCAAATTGCAAAGTATTGCCCAGAGTAGTTCTGCCATTTCACTTCACTACTAACAATATAGTGTAGGAAGGTATCAGTTCTTTGGCATCTTGCTCTTTATTTCCTTCTGTCTGGAACTTCACATGCTTATATCGGCCTCTGGTGACAAATTCACCTTGCATATGTGACAAACTACTTTAATCTCAATATTAAAAAATATCTTTGCTGTGTAGGGAATCTTAAATTGGTAGTTTTGTTAAAGAGCTCATTCCACTGCCTCCTGACTTACATTGTTTCTGACCAGAAATCTGCTGTCCTCCTTATTTTTGTTCATTCCTGTAGTATTTTTTTCCTCTCTGGTTGTTTTAAATGTTTTTTTCCATAATTAATTGTTTTTAAAAGCTGGATAATTTTTTGGTGTAAATTTCCTTTAGGTTCCTTGTACTTGAGTTTCACTGAACTTCTTGGATTCATGAGTTCATATTTTTCATCAATTTTAAAGAAATGTTTTAGGCATAATTTTTCAAAAGGCTTTCTATCATATCTTGTCCTTCACAGCATATAAAGAGTATATTTGTGTGAGTATGTGTACGTATATGTATGTGTGTATAGTATCTATCTACCTATCTATAGAGTTATCCAGAAACTCATATTATGTCAAGTTCATTGGTCTTTTTCTTTTCTGCAGTGCCTAATCTGCTGTTAATGCCATGCAGTGTGTTTTCCATCTCAGACATAATTTTACTCAAAGGTAATTTCTCTCTCTAAAAGCATCTCTGTCACTTTCATACTTAACTTTTTAAGATATAAAATTAAACATAATTACTGTCTTAATGACTTCTGCTAGCATCTTTGTCCACTTTTGATTGTTTCCAACTTTTTTTCCCTTCATATACTGATTATTTTATCTCTTTCATTATGCTCTGGTAATTTTTTATTGAATGCTTTACATATGAATTTTGCATGCTTAGGTTCTGGATATTTTTATGTTTTTATAAACTTTATGTTTGGGAAACAAAATATGAGTGGAAATACTTTGATCCTTTGACTCTTGCTGTTAAGAGTCCCTGGTTGTAGCTGGACTGATACCTATCATAAGACTGATTACTCCACATCAGTGGGTCATTGGTATAAGGGTGGTTCCTGGCTCATATTAGAAAAAAAAAAAAAAAAAACACGATATGAGCCCTGCAACTGCAAGGAAATGATCCTTGCCAATGAACTATGAGCTTAGGAGAAGACTCCATGCAAGATTCACTAAGAATCACAGCCATGGCCAACATTTTGTCTGCAGTGTATGAAGCCTGAGGGTATGAAGCCTGTTGCTTGTACCTGGACCCTGACCTGTAGAAGATGGTAAAAGGTATGGTGTTTTAAACCACTAAATGCATCGTAAATCTGTGGTTCAGCAATAGAAATAGGATACAGGACACATTTTCTCACATCACTGAAAAGCTTTTTGTGAATGAGCCTTATAATTTCATCCAGTTTTATACTGCTCTATATGAAGTTTGTTGGTGCTTTTTCTGTCATGTTCCACCCACTCTTTCTCATGCATCTAGGACTAGGAATTGCATGACTCAGTGTGGCTGAGAGCCACTTTGTAACTTCCATGAAAGATGTGTTTGAAGCAAGCAGGCCCTGGGACCCTCGTGTACATTTCTGTCTGTAGTGGGAGCCAGCTTGTGATTATGGACAAGTGTACGCAGACCTCGCTCCCTTGTCTTTGAGGGCTTTTGGTATCACACTTGGATCACAAGGTGGCTGCGGTGTCTGATAAACACTCAGTATCATGCACACCAGAAGTGCTCAGTACTCAACTGTGGTCCTGGCACTTCGTTAAATAGTGCGTATATACCCAGTATTGCAGAGGACAGTGAGCAAGAAGACATGTTGGAAAGTCTAAGAAATGCTGGTACAGACTGTTGGCAGAAAATGTTTTATCATTATCTCCAGCATGAGCCATTAACCCAGGTGCGATGGATTCTGTCCTGTTGTTTGCTTTGACCACCGTGTTCCAGATCTCTTGAGGCCTGGAAGCTGCCTAAATGTTTATCCTTTTGCTGCCTCCTGTTCTGTTTACTGGGCAAGGTCTTTGGCGCACCGGGTGGTAGTGTGGCTGCAGAAGTGGGATCCAAGGAGGGAGTCAGCTTGTCAGTCCTGACAATAATGGGGCCCAACCCCAACATGCCCTCATTCTGTGTCTACCACCTGACGTCTCAGGAGTAGATGTGTGTGTCTTTGTCTGAGTGACCTAGTTCCTTACACTGCTGCAGCGTGGGCAGAGCGTGTCCTCATCACGTGTTGTCATTTCACTGCTGGGCTGTGTCACAAAGCACAGGTACTGTCCACTTCTACCAGTTCTGCTAGGAAATGTACATGGAATTTTGTGTCTTTCTCATTGTTTACATGGAGGGAGAGAAAACATTGACACTTACAGGCTCCTTAAGGTCCTTACTAGGTGTATGAAATATACGAAATGGAAATCTTTCTTGGTTTCTGGAAAGATTGGAAAACATCCACTGTTGGAGGGTTTCCTAATGATTTTATTAAGTCATATAAAGTTATCTACTCGTGATGGATAGTGTTGTGCAATGGGCCAGAATGTCACTGGCCCAATATATCAGAAGTTTCTCTGTCCCTTCCTATGCCCATCTTATCATGGCTCCCAGGTGCCCTTCCATGGGTTTCCAGTCATCCCTTTTCATCATTTTTCTCACCTCATTCAAGCAGATGAGTTAGCAATGCATATTAGCCCTTCCTTTTGCCTCCAGGTCTGTGGCCTATCTCCTGGATAGTGGAAAAAGCCTCTGTGATTGGTCTTCCTAAAGCTGAATTTGTTGAACAATTGTGGCCCTGGAGTTCAGGTCTCATCCAAGCCAGCCTTCTTGTACTAAAACTTGCTAGGAAGACCGGGCATTATTTGTCTTATCAATTCTCTTTTCACTTAAAGGCTCCATATCTATTGTTTCTTTTGCACTTGGAAGCACATCTATGAGTGAATAAAAGAAGCTTAATATAAACATATAATCATTTTATAGTTACTTTGGACATTTAGTAAACTGAAGTATGTTTATAAGAATCTTTCTCTTAAAAGTACCTGGATCCCATCACTCTCCATAGCCTGAATACTTGTATTTGAGATTTTGATTCATCAGATGACCAACTCAGCACTTTTTAAATTTTAATAAACAAAGAGACTGGATACAATGTGAGCAAATTTTCCTCTACAGTTTGTGAATCTATATCAGGGCAAAATAAGAGTCTATTTCTATTTTGCAATGAATAGTTTTTAGCCATGGAATTGCTGGCAGAGGCAAGAAAGTATGAATCTTATTTTTGTGGATCTAGCCAGGAAAAAGAACGTAAACTTTGAAAAGTGTGTCATTTACCATTCACAGTCTAATGAAAAACTGAGAGAGGCTAGGAACTCTCCATAAAAATTCTGATATCAGCATTTAAGATACAGCAAGATAGGGTATACAAGCATCTAAGGGACTCATAGTCTCCAGTTTACTGGCACTCTAAATCCTATCAATCTTGTGCTAGCAATCACAATCTTGATTTTCATTACCGGAAGAGACTGTCTTATGAGGAATATTTGGGTATTGTGTGTAGGTTAACGAACTCAGGTGCTCCTGCACCCTTCCGCCCAATGAGGGAAGAAAGGTGGTCCAGTTACCCTTGCAAATACGAAGGGTACTAAGCTCTCACAAAATGGCCACCGTGCCAGAAAGTATTTGAGAATGATGCAGTCGTGGAAAGTGTTTGTGAGGAAGCTCTAGGTTGACCGAAACATGACCTCTGAAGGCGTATACCTACAGAAGTGGGGATAGGTGCACTGAGATGGCCTCTTAGTAGAATGAACTCGGTCAGAGTACGCAGTGCTCTGAGTTGAAGGAAAAACCAGGCACAGTGGACAAACATCTTCCTCATCTTAGCTGTGTGCAGTGTTTGATGATGTCAGAGAGAGGTCTGCTGCCCCTCCGAATGTGTGTGAGCAGTTCTTTCAGAGGTCTTAGGTAGCATGAAAGCAGAGAGAGAAACAAGTCAACTTGAGGCTGGAGTCCTCTTTTGAAGCCTTCCTGTGACTGGCAAGTATGTATTACCCAGTGGCTCTCCTGGACATCTGTTTCTATGGAAACATTCTAGATCAGAGGTCCTTCAAGTATTTTGTTCCCTGAGACCATGGCATTAGTCTAGTAGGCCAAATTGTGCTCATCGTAACCTTAAGGCCTCATTGGTCTTTCCACACTGACTTCTGCACAACTGTTCCACAGGCGATGGTGGCAAAGTGGCTGCGTCTGAGCATAAAGACCAAGGTGTGGCAGAAACTGTTCTGGTGCACTGTGCTCCTTACTGTGCCACTGCCCTGGAGTGTCCCCGTACTAACAGGCAGTGGCATGTGGAGTGGGATGTCGTTATGAGTGTGCTTGGCCTCTGCCAAGGGCCAAAGCAGTGGCTTCTCCAAGAAGAGCATGTGTGCAGCTGAGCTGTTGGTAGAAGACAGGCCTTCTCCACAGTATCATTTCCACCACTGAAGTGTTACTGGCCAGCTTTGGTTACTTATACCCAGATCCTGGGGTTAAGTTTTCTTGACAATGACGCTTTTACTTCAAGGAAACACCCATGTATTGCCAGGGGTATATGATAAACATGAGATTTTGAGGAATTAGTATTGGCCACCATGCACTTCGTAGCCTCTTAGCATTTAAAACTGTTTGAGATTATCAGCATTGTGTTAACCGATGTTAAGGAATGTACTACTGAAATATGTAAGCACATGGAAGGTTTGCGTAATTCAGTGGACCAGTATTTTTGCAGATGATTGATGTGTAATATCATCAATATTATGACTGAGCTAAACTTAGAAATACAAGTTAGACCTCAGGCTTTTTATATCACTGCACAGAGTTCATTGGTAAAGCTTCAGGGCCACATGGTAGCCATTCCCATTGGAAACTACCTCTTGTTGAGATTTGGTGTAGTATCTCAGAGAATATTCTCAAGTTGAAGATTTTCTTCCTACACTCTGGCCAACACTGTGTATGAAGACCTTGGGGGCAGGAGCAGCTAGAGAATCCACTTGCTCTCCATGAACCTGGCTATTGAGAAGACTCCAAATGTGCAAGCTGGGCACGGTGGTAGAGGCCTGGAAAGAGGAGGTAGGAGGACCACAAATTGAAGTCCAGCCTGAATAACTTAGCAACTTAGAGACCCTGTTTTGAAATTAAAAAACTGAAAAATGGACCATGGATAAAACTCAATGCTATAGGTTTAATCCCCAGCACGGGCAAACAAACAACAACAACAACAAAAAAAAAAACAGCACATCTTTCTTTTTTATTTTTATTTTTAAAGAATATAAAATAGTAATAAAAATGGGAAAATGACAAATTTCATTACTGTCAAATTTCATTTTATTTAGTGAATTTCACTAAATAAAATAATATGAATTTGACAGTATTTGTTATATTGCATAGTGTTGTCTGTGACTTAATTGTTCAGATTACCAGCTATATGCGTGCAAACTGGGGGGAAAAAAGTTATAAGAAATTAAGAGAGAAAGAGGAAAAAAAGTGAAAAAGGTACACAAGAAAAAATTGAGCTTTGACTGCCTCTTTCTGTATACCAGCAGAAATCCACAGTACAGTTGTCAAAACCCTCCTGCTTACAAACATCGGAATGTCTCTTTCCCCCACTCCCTCTCCTGTCCTCCTCCTCGTCTCAGTGATTCCTTCCTTTTGAATAGGTTCATTCCCTTTTCAAAGTATCTATTTGTACTTCAGATTTTATTTACTCTTTCAGGTTCTTATACGAAGGAGACAATATGATGTTTGCACTCACAGGTCTGATTTATTTCACTTAAGAGTATATTCTCTAGTTGCATCCGTTTACTGACAAAAGCCTCAAATTTATCCTTTTTATAGCTGAATAATACTCCCATGGTTAAAAAAAAAAAAACACTTCTTTATCTGTTTCTCATTTGATGGGCATTTGGGTTTCTTCCAAGATTTAGTTTTGACAAATTGTGCGCTGTAAACGTGGAATACATATATAAATCCCCCCCC
>NDGM011026216.1:0-20346 GCA_002564305.1 Octomys mimax
AGCTAATATTTTTATGTATATGCTTTAATGATTTTTTTCTTGACAAGAAGTTTTGGACAATTTACAATATAAATTTTAAAAATGAGCTGAAATAGGAAGATAATAACAGTTGTAGCTCAGGAAGTGCAAGCCAGAAATCCACAGTAGGCTTAGTGTATGTTGAAGATGTTAGCATTTTGTAATGTGCTGAAAGATGATTTTATGTACACATCGTTCAGTTTTTACCACTGCTTCCAAGTGGAAGGGCTACATCATTTCTTTGTGTTTAGTTTTAAATCAGAGATGTGTTTTGATATGTTTTGATTAGCACCCAAATTTATAAAATGATTTAGAAAACTCCTCTATGTAATACATACCATAACTTACACGAAGCAAGTTATCAGATAGCACTTTTTAAGTTATCTTTTCAGTCTCTATCTAAAATGAGCAGAATGCCATCTTGCATGATGCTCTCAAGAGTAAACAAATTATCTTCTTAATTGGAATTAGCACCAAGAGACTTCATAATGTCGGTGCCCTAGAATAAGCAGCCACACCTGTGGAGAATGCTCTATGGGGAAAGGACTGGAGAAGAAGTCGAAGACAAGTATGTCTGTGGCAGCACTGTCATCCAAAATTATGGCAGATATCCAGCAGGCAGATGGTAGAGTTCTTGCTGTATTAGCGTCTAGGCTGAGTCGCAGCCCGAAAACCATTCTGAATAGAGTAGAACGTTTGTCAGTCATGTAACGCTGTGGAGCTGTGACAGTGAACCGCTCAGAGTTGGCGATACACACAGCCTGCTGCGGCACGCATGCCATAGGCTCACCACCCATCCAGGATTTAGTGGCTGCCCACCAAGAGACTGTGGGAGACCTCGCTTTTTTCATTCCTCCCATCCTCCTCAGGGTTTTACACTTTCCACCCAGCTTCAGGCAGCTTACTGTCTCAAGGTCCTTGTACCAGTACATGGGGATGGAGGAAAAATAAAGAAAATGCCTTAGACATCTTCCACTTTACCTCTGCTCGCATCTCAGTGGCCAAAATTTAGTTACATGTTCAGAGTCAAGTAAAATTGGAATGTCAGGGCCTATACCTTGCCTTCTGTGAGCAAATCAAGTATGGATGTTTCCTGGTGTAGCCTTGCTCATAAAATAAGTCAGTTAGGAAAGGCCTATACTGTATGATTCTATTTATATTAAATATCTAAAGACAGCAAGTATATTAATCAACATTTTCTAGGATCTGGTAGAAAGATTTGGGGACTGATTGTGAAAGGGTATAGATTTCTTTTGGGTGAGACAAAAGTGTTCTAAAATTAGATAGTGATAATTGTGTGACTGAATATTACTTAAAATCAGAGTGAAGTATCAGTACTTCTGAAATGAATTTTATGCCTATGAAAGAAAAAGCTATTATAGAAGAAAATATGTCCTTGTATAAAAGGACAATAAGCAAACTTTTAGCCAGGTATGGTGGCACACGTCTGTAATCACAGCACTCTGGAAGGCTGAGGCGGGAGGATCCTAAGCTGGAGCCCAACCTGGGCAACTTAGCAATACCCTGTCCCAAAATAAAAAAGGGATAGGGTTGTAGCTCAGTGCCAAGGGCCCTAGGTTCAGTTCTCAGTGCTGCAGGGAGGGAGGGAGGGAGGGAGAGAGGGAAGGAGGGAAAGCAACTGTCTTCCTCATCCTGGCATGCCTGAGAGAAGGGCTTCACAACCTGAAGCCAGTCCTTACATGGTCTGGGCTGAGTTCACACTCCAGTGTCTGAAACCTTCGCTGAGGACTTAAAGCAGATCTGGCTCTGAGCACCTTCCAGGTGTCCAGCAGGAGCAAATATAGATCCTTTTGGAAATCTCAACCTCAGCCCAAGCTTCAAATCATCCACAGACAGAATCCCAGAGAAACAAGCAGCCGGGAACAGACCACAGAATCTGCAGGGACCTCAGCACCATAAGTAGGGCTTGGCAACGCAACACCAAGGCAGTAGTACTGGGCTTGTAAGAACTGGACCTATTCTATAATTATGAAATAAATATGACTATGATGGTTCTAAAATTAAAATTTTGGAAATAACAAGGACTAAGCAGATTTAATAGAAAATAACTATAATGAGCCTAGAAAAGAAATAAGATGATATAATAAAGATATAGTGTTCTTTAAGGTATAGTTCTTTTATAAATCCTTTGTATGTAGTATAAACATTAATAAAGTAAACCAACTTACAAAATTATAGGATGAGCCTGATGTTATCTGTGCACACAAAAGTACTAGATTTTAAGTAGTAAGAATCGCTCTAAGTACCCCGAAATACTTACGTCATGAGCATATAACTTAGGTCAGCTTTGATTTGAGCACTATTTCTAATAGAAGTCAGTATTTTGGGTTATTTGTGGTCCTGTACAAATTTTATGATTGCATTTTTCTAAAACTGTGCAAACAATATCAGCAACGTTGTAATAAGGATTGTATTAAATCTGGACATTTAAGATGCTAATTCTGATCTGTTAACATGACCTGTCATTTTTTCTGTCTCTCAATTTTTTTTATGGTTATCAACAGAGAGACCTTCCACCTCTTTAGTTAAGTTGTGTTAAATGTATCATTATGAGCCTAAATAGCTATACTTGGGTATTTTTGAGAACATTTTAGATGATTCCTAATGATTTTTTTTAAATGCATTTGATACAGGGCTTCACTACACAGCTCGGACTTGCAGTGATCCTCCTGTTTTCAGCTTCCCCAGCTGGGTTTACAGACATGCGCCACCACATCTGGTCTCAGTGGCTGGCTCAGTGCCCCAGGGCAGGGCCGGTGTGGCATGTGGTGCCAGGGATCGAACCCCATCCCTGTGCTTGCTTAAGCAGGCGCTTAGTCCTATAAGCTATCTTGCTGGCCCAATCCCTAATGATATTAAACATACAAAAAGCCACCTTAGTCCTTTTGAATGTAAATAAGTCCTTTAGATCTGTCCCAGCAAATCTATGTAATCTGATACGTATTATGTATCGTTGTTCTTGGAATTCATAAATGTCCAATTCTTGTATCTAGGCTACATTTATATGATGCAGTTGACAGCACCCATATCTATTAGCACTACAAACTGTAGTTTGTACTGTGTAGTTAGTGCTAATATGCCTCCTTTCTAGGTAGATTCATGAATAGCAAATACAGTGAGTCATCAATAAACTTGGTGCATCTGTCTTTTTGATTTCTATACAGTGAGAATATAAAGTAGGTCTCCCAAGTGTTTTCATTCATCTAAAATCATGATTGATTTATTTATTCATAGGTCCCCCCTTCTCATCTTTTACCCTTGCTGTTTTATTTCCATACTAATATTTATCATAATGTTCCCAAAGACAGTGTTCATATTGCTAAATGGAAATGAGTAGCTTATGCATAACTGCATAAAGATAAAACATGTTTCAATAACTAAAGAGGAAGCCAGGAAGTGTATCAGTGTAAAAAGAATGACAGAAATGTTCTATGCCTGGAAGAAATAAACTAAGCTCAAGGAAGAAAATGCTGTCCTAAAAATCCAGATAGTAGCTTTCCCCCCTCCTTAGGAAACACATCACATCCACAAGGGAATATTGTAATTTACAAAACTGTATTAGGTAAAAGCATTCCTTTGTATCCTTGGACATTAACAGCAACAAGATTTCCTGTTATTACATGCTAAGCATTTTTAATAAAAATACCAAATTTTAGATACATGACCTTATTAAGGCCATTGACGAAATGCAGTAAGTGGCCAACCAAAATCCAGATCAAGGTCTGTCCCAGCACTCGCCTTGTGTTACCCTCCATCAAGAACTCACCACCGGGCCAAATCCATCTCCATCTCCTCTACCTTTTCACCAGATTGGGCCACTCCTAAAACATAGATCAGAGGTTCATCGTCACATTACATTATGTGGCTTCCATTTTGTTTTTCAAAAAAATTGGTAGGAAGTATAAATGTTTTGATTCATGTATAAATTTTCTAGCTATTACAGGCACTGTGCAGGGCAAAGCACACGTGGGATGAGACTGAGCCCGAAGCGGGCCATTTGCGCCAATCTCAGTTCAGGCAGCGCCACCTCACGGTGGAGGCCGCACTTTGCACCTGTGTCAGCGGAGAGAACCCCGGGGCGCAGCGCCCTCTGTAAGACAAGCACAGACAGCTCTCTGGCCGAGGCTATTTCTGAGTCTTAACTTCCTTCTCTGAAGTTTCCCCATTCCCTAAAATTTTGTTACTCTGGGTTTTCTCTCTTGTAGCCTGGACAGCCACACTGCTGCAACCATCCCTATGTCCCACCTACGAACCTTGTGCTCTCTGTCTGAGTCTGCGCAAAGTGTACAGCTTAGCTTCCTTAGTGCCCCTTTACCTCGCAGGCTAGGCCTCTAGAAGCCTCTGGGAAAACTTACCCCCAAGGCAAACACAAGGCTTTTCTCTGTTGGCCCTTTACAGGAGAGGGTAGCAAGACTCACATGTAAGCTAGAATTTGTGCTCTCCTCTATTTTCTTAATCTCTTAGCACATTGACCTTCTTGGTTTTGGGTTTTGTTTTTTTTTTTAATCTCTATTTATTTATGTATTAGGTACAGGGTCTTGCTACACAGATCAGATTCATAGTGATCCTCCTGTCTCAGCCTCCCCAGTGCTGGGATTACAGATGTGTGTGCCACCACACCCAGTTTCCGTGGCTGGGTGGAACCCGGGTCTCCTTGCACTTGCTAGGCAGGCACTTAGACCGCCAGGCCGTCTCCCCAGTCCTGGCCTTATTTCTAGGCATAGTCTATGACTATTGTTACCTTGGCCTAAAGAATACAAACTCATCTTGAATGCAAGACAAAGCCCAACATTGGTTACTTCCCACTCATATTCCAGTTGTGCATGTTCCCTAATTCATTTGCTCAGAACATCAGACATTTCCTGGAGTTAAAGCCGGTCTTCTAGATGCCTCTACAGATACAGGAAAATGTGACTTCAGAATTTGCCAGGGTCTCATAGGAGTCCACCAACACACTCATCTGTTGCTACCAGGCCTTTCCTCTCTTTCCGAAAATACTACACATGTCTACTACTGGCTTTTCTGTGTTGTATACTTTTCTGTGTGTGTCAGGAAACAAAAAAAGCTTCCTGTCACTTGCCGCTTTCTTTTGGGCTGTAAATAATTGGCACTTATTTGTAGTATTAAAATAGTCAAAGGAGTGGTCACATGGAGTTGCTACTGTCAACACTTGCTCAAGACCTTGAAAATATATAAAATTTCATAACAAGAATAAAGGATAAGTTAACAGTACTTATTCTCTTATATAAAATTGCTCAGGAAATAAACTTCAAGACTTTAAGAGACTATGTTATTGTTATATTTATTAAATGTGAAAGTAATTCACAAAACATTTATTGAGCCCCAACTGCATACTATGTTCAGAGTTACACGACATGACATGTCACTGTCCTGGCTCCTGGGCACTCTGGTGACAGTGTAAGAGGTGCAGGGCTGCCAGCCCAGTGAAAGCCACACAAGGAATATGGGTGGGAATAGTAGAAAAACTATCTTTGATTCAGAAGGATTGACACACACTGTTTTTTAGTTTCATTTGATTGCTGATAATAAAGTGTTTCAGAAGGTTTGTAAGTGAATCAGGAAGTGGCAAAAAAATCACAATTAAAATACTTAATCTGTGAGAGGAATAATGAGATGAATTCATGTGAAACCACCTTTCAGTTTATAGTTTTATGATGACTTCCATTCCCTTAGTATTTATAAAATTCTTATGTCAATGTCTAATGGAACAGTTTGTTTTTCAAACAGTTGCAGAGACTCTAGATGTATTTTCAAACTCTCAATAACTTCTGGGGAAGTATCTTTTGATTGTTTTTAATTCCTGCTGACAAGACAGAGAAACGTGTCACTGTTTGGCGTGTGTATTAAAAGACAGCTACACACTGCCTTCTCGCTGGATTAGAATGACTGTTCTCCTGGTAGTACATCCACAGTGCTGACACCAGTGCCCTCAAAAGAGTGACCTGGTAACTGAGATTTTTATGTGACCTTGTCACTTCCAACTCATAGATGCACCCTTTCTGCCATAATTACTGTTTTGTTTGCTGGTGAAATGTATTCTGAGCCAAAAGAAAATATAGGAACAACAGAAGCCCAGATCTGCCACCGTGCTGTTCATTTTAATTTATAGTGTTCCTTAAGCAGCGTTCTACTCCGCTCACTGTCGCTCATCTGTGGCTCACCTTCCGCTGAGGCCAGGGAGAAGGCATGTCGGGAATGATGGTAGGGGAGAGTCCAAGCCGTTTTCATCTAGGTTTCCACTTACACCTCATGAAAAGGCACCTCCACAAGAGACGTTTCCACATGCACCTCCGCTGGAAGGTCTGTGAGGCTAAGGGAGAAGGAAAAGGTCAGCCTGGGTTTCAGACACTCACGCTGCTATGCAATGTAAGGAAAGTCACTGTGTTTTTAAAAACTTCACATACAAATGGGAACAATGAGAATTCTGCTTTGAATAATGAAAATTAAAGCATGCACACATAGTAAGTAAGACATTTGCATACAGTCAGCCTCCGTGTAAATGTTAGTTCGCGAGTGATGACTCACATCCACTGAAGGGCATTTCTGTTGGGAGCACAGCTTTCCTAAGGAAGCTGTAAAACTCGTACTGGATGGGAAGCAGCTGTAGAGTACACTGAAAAGAACCCAGAAGACAAAGGATGCCACTGCTTGCACGAAGTGAGCTTCAGCGAGAAATCAGGGTGCTTTCATTCTCAGGCACCTGTACACGAGAGCAAGCGAGAGGTCCTGTGCAGGCACTCTTTCTTGCAGTGGAAAGAAAATAAAGCCAGAGCGCTGGTGTGACCAGAAATTCTCAAGGCTTGGGATGCGCAGTGCCTGGGCTTTGGGAAAGTGATGCTCTTCCCGTGGCCATAACCTTTCAAGGTAAAAGTCACAGCATGAGTAACGTTGAATTTTGTGACAAGGAGAGTAAACTATGATCCAGGACTACGTCAGCCAATCTTACACCACTTTTTAATACAGGTTTCATAGAATTTGAGATATTTTGACAGCACATAATGATTGTCTTCTCTGATGCTTACCATATAGTAAGAAACTGGCATGAAATGACCAAGGATGGGCGTAATGGGAACTGACAGAAGTATTTCGCTTGATAATAGAGCAGCTGATGGTATGTAAGTGTTGTGCTAAGTACTAGCAAATGAAATGTAGGCGATGAGGAGAAATGGCAGGTATTGGGTCTTTACTGGCATTTACTATCAATGTATTAAGGGTCATAAAAGCTCCCAAATAACCCGAGTGAAGAATTCTGTCAGGACCATGGACCATTAAGAGTGGACAATCTCAGGTCTCTGAATTTTTGGACTTTTTCTTTTTTTCTGTATTTTAGGGATCTACAGGGTGTTCAAGATCTCACTACTGTATCAGACTTGTAGTGATTCTCCTGTTTTTTTTTTATTTTAGGGAAGTGTCTACAGGGTGTTCAGGGTCTCACTACTAGATCGGACTCATAGTGATCTGCCTGTTCACAGCCTCCTAAGAGCTGGGATTACAGGTACACGCTACCATGCCCAGTCTCAATCGCCCTCTCATCAGGCCACGGGGGCAGGGCCAGCATGGCAGGCCTGGGGATCACACCCTTGGCCCCTGTGCCTGCTTGTAGGCTCTTTAATCCACTGAGCTATTTGGCCAGCCAGGTCTCTGAATTTGAATTTGAGAGAAATGGTCTAATGAATGGGACACTCATAACCCTACTCCAAAGAAATAACTTCGGTGGTGATATGCTGTTTTTAATTTTGTTTTGGTATTAGAATGTTTTAATTATTAAAGTACTGTTAAATCATAAAACCAGTCATAAAAAGCTGGTCCTACTAAATTTGAATCGTCTTCCATTTCTCATTTATCTGACAAATATGCACACACTGGCCCCTATTTGAAGGGTCAGAAGGTAGTTAATAGCTTAATCACCAGAGCCTGGGACACAGCAGGCTGCAGCACAGCTCCGTAGAGATGCAGGACAGTGTCCGTAAGCAAGACTTGCAGAAACTGTGTATCAGCTTGAGGTATACATGTTTATATCAGTTTGAGAAATATGTGCCTATATCAGGTTAAGAGTTTAGGAGTTTAGTAACGCAGAAGGGAAATGTTTCTTAAGAACCACCGCTCACAGGAGGGAAGACAAGCCAAGGCCTTAGATGTGAGGCAGAGGCAATATGTGCAGTTACTGTTTTGTGGTGGGTGCAAGGAATGAATTCAGAGGTTCTGCCACTGAGCTCACCCTTGGCCTCACAGTCGTTTTGATTAGACCATTTCACCACTGTAGCTCAATTTGGTCCAGGCTCGTTTTCACCTAACAGTTATTCTAAGAAAAAGGACAAGGAAAGGAAACCAGAAGTGAAAAATAAGTTGGTTTCTAGTGGCACAATAAATTCTAAATACGATTTCCAAAAGAATTCCAAAGAATAAAAGCAGCGCAGTTGGAAAAAGTGTATCACTCCCTGGTGATATAAGAGGGAATGTCATCTTATTTTTGACACTGTTTTCAACATTGAGGGTTGTGCTCTCAAAGGAATGGCGCTATATGGCCATCATGATGTGCTCTTTGGGGACTTGTAGGGCTCTAGAATCAGAAACTATCCTGAACTTAGCCATCATCTTGCTAACTTCCAGATTCTCTGGGTTTCCTCAGTTAATGGAAACTTTATGTTAAAAGTAGTATGACACAGCTGGAAGGGGGAGGCCATAGGAAGGAAGCCTCAGCTGCAGTCGGCCTGTGTTGCGGAGATCCTGCATCCTGTCCGCAGTCTGTCTCGGCTTCTCTTCCACCTCCTTCTGTGGCTCCGGGGCCCTTCTTTACCTCAGAGCTCCTGCTGCCTTCTGGCCTCTGCTGCTTCTCTCTGTCCTCTGCAAATGTTTCACATGCACCTTTTACCAAGTCATTCTCTGGTATAAAGCCTACACCCTCCATGTGCCAAGGCACTGGTGCAGGCACTGGCCCCGGCGGCAGCCACTTGCACAAAGGAAGGCAGCCCTGAGACGGTAGCAGAGCCAAGTCCGGAGACTCCCATAAGGAGACACGGGCCTGCCAGTGCGGCTTATGTAGGGAAAGCCCGTCAGCAGGAAGGAGACAATATGTAATTCACAGGCAAGACTGCTCTTCCTTGTAGTGCCAGTTGAAGCAGAATGCTAGTAACTTTAATGCTTAGGAAACATTTTAGGAAATTTAGGAAAGAAAAATAGGAAAAACACACTATCTTAGCCACTGAAGTTTCTCCTCTCTTGTCAAGGTGACATTATTCCACCTCTGAAATCCAAAAGTTTGAAGAACTGTTGTCTTAATAAATTACCTTTTGCCTCAAAGCCCAGATATGCTGTAGTCTGGCACCCCCTTCCTGCCATCCTGGCCATCGTTTTCATTTTTCCAGGAGTCCGTATGAAAGAGGGCATGGCCAGGCCTGTGGGAATGTGACCATACAGTAAGAAAAAGAAACAATGAAGTGTTTTCTTAGGAAGCCACATGGCAGAATCATTTTATTCTACAGTAATATGTTTGAACCATGTGAGCTACTACAGACTCCCTTCAAGGCTGGCCTGCTGTTTCTTTACGTTCACTGCACAACTTCAAGAACAAGTCTTAGAGGGACTAGACAGGCCACAGAGGCCACGTCCACCTGCTTGTGTCCTGACAGCATACATCTGTTGCACTGTTTGTAGTACATCAGTGCTTTGTTGTTGTCCTACCTTACCTATTTTAATCTTGTGGTAATAAAAGTATACTGAAAGAGTATAGCTTTTAGCATATGGCATTTCCCCATTTAGATGAACTCAAAAGATAGATTTTAATATGAGACTGAGTCAACATGTATGGACTTCTATGGCAAATTTCCTTATGAAAGGAGATTAGACCTTTTTTGCTGTGGGGGAAGGGGAGGATTGAACTCAGGCCCTTGCGCTTGCCAGGGAAGCGTTTATTCCACTGAGCCATCTCCCCAGCCCCATACCAATTTAAATAGTTACCAGAAAGAGATCTTGCTGCCAGTGTCACTGCGTCCTCACTGGCCTTAGTTATTACTGTTCTAATACTTGTCCACTCAGCTTCGACAGCTCCTGGTTCCCTTAGAGGGGAAAAGCTAGCCAACCTGAGAAGAGCTTAGATGCAGTAGATACAGATTTAAATGTTTTCACTAAATCAAAAACCTGGCTTTAGCTCCAAGCTTGACTTTATCTGTATCCAAGATATACTTGCCTCTGTAATTCTAAAGCTTTCCTTTTTACCAAGAACAGCAATTAACAAAAAACTATAGATTCTGTTTTTCCAGTTTGCCTTCATGTGATAATCCTCTAAAGGAAAAATTACAAAACCAAAAAAAGGAAATAAAAGGCTCAACAGTAGAAAAATTGCCTTGGGGAATCATACTTTTCTAAACTAATCCAATGCAAACATGTTACTAGACATTAAATGCTACACTGCCACTCTATTTTATTTTACATTATTGAATGGGGCTATACCCACTAAACTTCAGTCAGGAAGTACTGAGTGAAGTTAGTATCAGTACCTTTCCTGGTTGCTTTGATAGGATGCCCAAAAGGTAGAATTTCTTATATCTTGGGTTGACAATAGTAAATTCACATCATCTAATCAGCTGATGGATAGGCATTTTTTCTTTTTAAGTAAGAGCAAAGTGTCCTTCCCTAGGAAGATAGCACTGTCCTTGCCTAGGTACCATTCCATCAGCTCCAAATTCCAGCTGTGTGTTTCGATTGTCAATTCCCACAGGTAAAGAACAGTTAAGCTTCAGAAGCATGAAGTGAAAATTTCATGATTTTTCCCCTAGAAGCCAGTCCTGGGTCAGAAAATGAATGTGAAATGCTTCCCTCGGTCCTTATAATGAGTTAGCAAGTAACACATGCGCCACATGCCCAGAAGATGGGTCACACAGCTATGGTAAATTCAGTAAACGGCAGGGGGCTGGTGTGGAGCTCAAGGGAGGAGTGCTTGCAGGCACAGGTGAGGCCCTGGGTTTGATCACCAGCACCACCAAAACAAAAATAAGCTTTTTCATAGAGGAAGTTGTCCTACCGGTACTTGTCTAAAAATGAGAAGTTTTGAACTCCAAGTTGTATCTTTTCTCCTCTTCCCATATAAACACAGTGTCCTTAAATAATTTCATTATATGAATAAAGGAGTAATATTAAAGGCCTGTGCTGAGGAAGATTGGGAAGGATTCACTTTTTGTGTTTACCTTCGCCAGAACAGTTGTGTATTTGCACTGTCCGGTGCCTGTAGTTACTTCTTTGCTTTGGCTTTCTGGCAACCTGGAGAGGTCGCGTGAAAGGCAGAACCGGCTCTCCTTGTGAACTGGCCTGCAGGCTGAGTGCTGAGTGGGCGGCCAGAACTGGCCCACTTCCAGGGAGAGCTGTTAATTACTAAATGCGTTACTAAAGGCAACACTGTGAGCTCCCTGACAGCAGCAGGAACTGTGATTTCTGTGGCCTGCACACTGGGGTTCACCAGTCACTATGCATTAAAGATGAGTTCTGTCACTGCCCGATGAGACACGCATCACCTTCTCTATCCACAGCAGTGCCCTCCGCCTAGCTTTCCAGCGGGTGTCCTCTGAGTTTGCTCTGGATGGTGAAACAGAGCCCACCCAGGGAGCATGCATTCTCCTGCTAACCCACGCACCAGGGCAGAGTATTTGCTCCTTCCCAGGAGCCACATCTGCCAGCAGTCGCCAACCCTAGGAAACAAGATTCTGCAGTAACTTGTGGAATTTGCACTCATAGTTTTTAGTTGGGGGGTCAGGTGCTTAGGTTTGCAGGTCAGCGCTGTGTCATGTCCTTCAGCATTAGCCGTCTGTACCTTGCCAGTGTGTACTGCTGCCACAGCAGCACCTACAAACAGTATACCTAGCCCTGGCACGGGGGTGACAAGGAGTTATTTGGTGTTTTTTTTCCATACAGAAACACAAAAGCCAGATGGGGGAAAGCAACATGGGCAAGCACAGGGTTCACCTTAAAATACTTGTTCACCATTGTTACAGCAAGACTTTGTGTGACTGTGACAGAAATGAAAACAGTAAAGAGGGTTTTTCACTGAACTTTATTTGTAAACATTCCTCCAAGAATCTTCATATCTGATGCCAACTTTTCTTTTTGCTTATTTTCGATTTTATTTTATGTATTTTGAAGGGTCCAAAGGAACTCATAGTGATCCTCCTGTTTACAGCCTCCCAAGAGCTGGGATTATAGGTGTGTGCCCCCACGCCCAGTCACAATTGCCATCTCAGCATGCTGCCAGGGGCGGGGCTGGCACCACAGGCCTGGGGTTCGAACCCCCAGTCCCTGCTTTAATCTGCTGAGCTATTTGGCCCACGCTTTATTTTCAGATTTTAATAACTCAAATATTTTATTGATAAGAAATTAAGGTGGGGAATTATTGTTATCGGATTTTACTTGAGAATTTCTGGCCATTTTTTCCTGACAAATACATTTGATGACTACCTCTGTATATACTATAATGAACTAATGTTAAGATTTCTTTAACAAAAATTCAAGTTACTATGTGTCTGGCAGTTGTTTCCTTTGTGTCAAGCAGCTACCACCTTGCTTAATTCTGTAACTTTAGTAGGCACTCTTCTTGGGCGGGGCAATAGAGGCATGGAGAGGGTAAGCAAGTTTGGGCTAACAGCTGGAAGGTGGCCAAGCTGAAATGCTAGTCTGGGTCCGACTTGAGGCCCTAGGAGCCAAACCCCTATGCTACACTGCAGTGCCAGGAGTCGGGTCCCAGTTGCGGAAGGAAGACTATTCCTCCTTTAGGACAGTACTCAGCACTAAAGAGGAAAGAACAGAAGGTTTCAGACAGGTGAAGAGGCCGTGGGGTAGAGGAAATCAGTGGCAAGCATCTTTCGGTTAAGCAAGTGGCAGGGGTGGAAGACCCTGGATCTGGCAGTCCTGCTCAGCTGGAGAGAGGAGACTATATGCAAAAGCGAATGAGGATGGCACAGGTGGGAAGAGTGAGGCCTCCAGGGGAGCTTGGGATGGTAGTAGTTTCACAACAATGCTGGGTGCACTAAAGGAGACTACTTTTTTTCTGTCGCAACACACATTTATTATGCTCCCCTCTCTGCAATCAGGAATCCAGGGAGTTAGCTGGGCTCCGGATACTCTGAAAGTGTAGACAAGAGCTGCTTTCATCAAAGGCTCTACTAGGTGAAAAGGACTCACTTTTGGTAGTTGAATTTGGTGACTTTGGATTTTGGTTTCACAGAGAGGGATGCAGTGTCCTGCAGGCCAGCAGCCAGGTGGCTGCAGTGCTCCCTGGGCCTTGTAGTACAGGCAGCACGCAGCACAGCATCTGCCACTGCACAGCCGGCCAGGAACCGAGGTGCTCAGCTGCCCAGGTCTGTAAGCTACCTCCTTACAGTGGGTCCTGTGCTGGCCTATGGAAGTCACAGCCGTCCCTGCTGCAGGCAGGGACTGAACATCCAGGGCATGGAAACTCAAGAGCCTCCGAGAGATAGGCCAGCTGGAGAGAGAGTAGGAGCTAGAGGGGACTGGGGTAAGCCCAAGCGATGAGGCCTGCTGTGTCTGTCTCCAGCACTGGGATCCAACCTAGCCAGCACCTCTGGAGTGCTGGGCCTGTGCTCTACCAAGCTACAGCTGCAGTCCACAGCATGTGCTTATATAATAATTATAATCTCTTGCCTATGCACTGTGAAACTGTCTACATTATTATCTCGTGTGATCTGGACACACAGGACCCAGCTCTGCACAGCACTTGAGAGGCGTGCATCCCAGCTTCTTGCTGGTTATCGCCACCTCCCTTTCTGTCTTGCAAGTTTAGGTCAGATCCCAGAGTCTCGGTGCTCCTGTACTTCAGATTAAAGTAGAAAGGCCCAAGATGCGTAAAAATAAAAGATGCTGAGATTTTAAACCATTTCAACCTGCAGATAGTGATGGCAGTTGAAGGAGAGCTGCCATGAGCGGCACTAAGAAAAGAAAGGAGTAAGTCCCTGTGCACACCGCTGCCAGGCACTGTGCGCGTGCACAGGGGACCCTGAATTCTTTAGAAGCCTGGCACAGTCCTTCTGTCCACTGCACAGATCAGGAAACAGGAACATGTCTGTAACTCTAGCTTCCTAAGTACATAACACAGTGAATAGAGGCAGCGTGCCTTGTAGACAGTCAGGATATGGGACAAGGACACTGTAAGTACAGTGGTTACTTTGTTCACAGCTAAGAAAAGTAGCACAGCCAGTAAGTGGTAGAATCATGATGTGAACTCCCTGCCACTTAGAACAGACCACGCACTGCACCGTAACCATATCTGAGGCCACAGCAGCATGTCCATGTGGTGTGGTGCAAGTGTTCAGCACACACCCAAGTCCCGCAGGGGCACGTAAGAGAAAGGTCAAGGCTACAACCAACTATCGAGGTGTTCTAAGGAGATGATAAAATCCTAACATGAGATGCGTTATTATGAGAGAGACTATAGGTCCAAATAGAATCTTTGAGACACCTGTTTGTAGATGCTGAATTGACAAAGAAGTGTTGTATTTTAAAAAGTAACAAAGATATGGGTGGGCATACAGATAAAATGGAGAGACAGAAACAAAAGCCAAATAGAGAGAGAAGGAAGGATAACTAGAAATATCAGCCCTGGCAGAGTAGCAAATCATAGGCTTTTGTTCGAGCAGATTGAGCAAACAGCCTGAGTTAGGCTCATGAGAGCTCATGAGAACGCTTGTCTTGTAATCCTGGGAGAGCTGGTCCTTCTATGAGAGAAGGCTGAGCATATGAACAGTGAGCTCCTGTGATGGACACAGAAAGGAAGACTGGAGGAAGAAGCTCGGGATGGGGAGACAGCAATGGAACATGACATGGGGAATGAGGGCAAGAGAGACGGACCACTGGCATAGATGAGCTTACCGCCTTTCCTTTTCAAAAGCTGATAGAAAAGTGAAAACTGAGTACAGAAAACTGATATTCCAACTGAGATTCTTAATTCTTCTCTAAAAAGTAATCAAGTACATTTACTTAGGAAGCAGAGGGAAATCTCTCAAAATGTAAAACTTGGTGAGAAGTATTTTAATTGAGGCAACACTGACAAAAATTGATCAGACATCTAGTCTGAACTAAGCAGCTGAGTCAGCAGAGAAGACCATGAAGAATAAAAGAAGCACCATCAGGGATCCCAGTGAGAAGAAATAGCGCAAACTTTTAATGGAGCCCAAAGCGGCGCTTCCTTACTTCTGGACACCCTACAATGAAAGTGGCTTTGGGGGAACTGATGGTACTGCTCAGGGCTAAAAACTGAAATGACAAGAATGAGAGACCAGCATGAATCCCGAGTCCAGTGAGAGCAACTGTAGCACTCTAGCCTAAGCTGAGTAATCAGGTAAATGAATACAGCATTTTGAGGTAATAAAAAATGGCTGTGGTCAGAACAAAATTCCCAAAGTTTGACATTTTAAAGTAAAATATTCAATCCAAATTCAATATAAAATGCCCTTTGCCATACATTAAAAACAAACAGGGATCTATAAGGCCAATTTATTAGGTGAGCCAGAAGTAAAAATAGATGAATAAGGAAAACGAGAGAGGGTAGAAACAAAACAAGTAGATTGTTAATGACTGTTCTGTTAATAACATTTTAGCACAAGTTCAAAGGTTGGCTGAAACAAAAATATAATCTAAGCTGATAAAAAGAGATAAGAGTGGGCCAACGAGCCAACTCAGCAGACAAAAGCGCCTACTTAGGCTAGCTTAGGCAAGTGCAGGGACTGCAGTTTGATCCCTGGCACCACATGCCATGCCAGCCGCGCACCCAGAGCACACACCAGTAATCTTAGCGCTGGGGAGGCTGAAAGCAGGAGGATCACCATAGTCTGAGCTGCATAGTGAGACCCTACAACAACCAAATACATAAAATCTTTTTTTTTTTTTTTTAAATGAAGAGATAAGGGTGTTTTGAGGCTGGTAGCATCTGTAGGGACAGGTCATGTAAAAAGAATTAGGTTTGACTTGACAATTTGTCTAAACTAAGGCCACTTTGCTTCTTCATAGAATGAAGCTACCAGGTCATCAACAGTGGGGGAAGGGGGGACAAGGCCCACAGGAGGGCGGGGGTGGGATGGGAACTGGAGTCAGTCAGAAGTGTTTCTGCCGCGCTATTTGCTTCCCTTGTCGACCCTCTCACTGCTGCACAGAGCCTTCCACCCTTAAGAGAGCCTGTAGGGAATCGCCCCGCTTCCAGTCAGGCACTGTGGCTGTGGAATTGGGATCCTGCCCAGGCTGCAGAGGTGGCCTTCCCACCACAGCACACAGATGGATGAGCAGTGCTAAGATGGTCAACTGCAAGCTTCCAAAGACTCCGGGATAAGGTCTGATTTATACAAGATGTGCACTAGTGTACTGTGTGTGTAGCTCTGAAATATTCTCTAGGCATTTACATGTCTAATACATATTTTTTTAGATATGAAGGGGTTTCCAAAAAATTATGCTCATTTAATTTCTGCAGCTATATCCTAAAACACTCATACATTATTTTTCAGATGTGAAAATGAAACCAAGTTCAAAACAGAAGAAGTATTTTGGGCTTACAATTTCTGCCCTACTCCATACTCCTGGACTGCGCTTCTAGGCCTTATTTTGTATCTTGTTTTCTTTGCACCTGGTAAGCAAAGGCTTCACTGCCTTTATTATTGTTAAACTATTTTTTAGAAGAGATGGCCTGCTATTTTACTAACCTTTTTTTTACACCCCACCCCCACCAGGGATGGGACCAATGCCCTGGACGGTGAATTCAGAAATATATCCCCTCTGGGCGAGAAGCACAGGAAATGCATGTTCATCTGGAATAAACTGGATTTTCAATGTTTTGGTGTCACTGACGTTCTTGCACACAGCAGAATATCTTACATACTATGGTAAGATCTTGTTTTTCCTACTGTGTTTTCAGATGTGCCATAACTGTTATCCAGAGGCAGTGTGGATGTTTTCTCTGTTAGGAGCATCTCTCTATGGCTCTCTTCCTTGGCAAAGGCCTCAGAAATGAACCTGGGAGGACAGGATTCACCCACGCCAAGCATTGCTTTCATCTCACTGCATGGAGCTGCTGCCCAGCCACTCTCCCACCTTCCACACCTCAGCCTCCTCCCCGGTAAATTCAGGCTCTCGCAGTGCAGCTGTCAAGTTTGAAGCCCAGGTGCACACAGTGGCACACGCCTTCAGTCCCAGAGCTAGGGGAGTCTAAAGCAAGAGGATCCCACGTCCAATGGGAAAGTTAGTAACACCCTCGGTCAAAAAAAAGTAAAAAGGGAGGGGGCTGGGAATGTACACAGTGTGAAGGCCTAGGGTTCAACTCTTCATTATGAGGAAACATCCTGGAAAGATGGAAATGAGGTGTCTTAGTTACTTTCTCACTACTGAGGCAAAATATCTTCACCCAAAATTAAAGGAAAAAAGGTTTATTTGACTCACCGTTTGTAGAAGTTTGATCTTTTTTTTTAATTAATTAATTTTTTTGGTGGAACCGGACATTGAACTCAGGCCATTTGAGTTCCTTGTTGGTTAGCTCTAAGGCAGGATGGCCTGGCAGAGAGGCATTGTGGAAGCAAAGCCAATCCTAGCAGGTATAAGGCAGCCAGGCAACAAAGGAACAAGAGACAACAGCTGCCTTCTTTCTGTCCCTCATCTTCCATGGGTCATGCGCCCTTAGGGCAGGCAACACCCACACCAGCATCTCTGCCCAATCAGGAGTGGACTGGTGTAATAACCGCACACGTAATCCCAGTGTCTCACGCCAGAGAGCCAGCCCCCCTCCGCGCCATGGCAGGCGCCCTAACACAAGGTCAGGAGCCAGCTACCCACCACTAGAACGCTCCCCCGCTCTCTGCCATGGCAGGTGCCCTAACACAAGGCACTGTCCCGGGCTGGAGGGGGCACTGTTCCCGGGCTGGAGCCAAAGCTGACAGCAGGGTTGGTGCTGAGCTGCATAGCCGCTACCCAGACACTCACGGGTGTGGTCTGCGCACATGCATCCGCGAACGCTGATGCTGCTGAGCCAAGGTGTGTACATGTCACTGTCCTCAGAGACCAACATTTCCCGTGTCCAAAGATACAGATGTGACAGAGACGCTGCAGTACGTGTGCGTACAGACCATAATTCTAAGACAGTAGTGAGAAACAGCTGGGTTAGAGAAACTTTCAAATTCATTTTTACAAAAACAAACATTTCTGCCCCGTCTGTATGACTTTCTCAGTGTGGTGGGAGTCCAACAAATGCCATGTGACATCTTCATTCTCGTCTCACCACAGGCCTCCAGGGTGGACGTGGGCTACTGCTGCCTAGGTCCCAGGAGCCCACATGCATGCCCTGCCCACCACCTCATGCACAGTCGGGTGCTCAGCGCTGCTCTGCCGGCCCTGCTCGGCTGGTGCTCCCAGCCTCGTCCGTGTTCCTCACGCTGTCAGGGCCCTGGTCATCGTAAGGCTCAGCAGTGTTTATCCACACACAGACACATTTTGTGCAATACTGGCACCCTTTCCATGACGGTATTCCTCATCATGCTAGATTAATCATTCTGTCTTTAACAGAAACTCTCCTCCCCTAGTCAGCATTTCATGGAAGAACGGTGAATATCAGAAAACAGCATAAAATTGAATTTCACTTCTAAACATGGTAAACGGATGTTTGCTTTTTGTTAATACCATTTAAGGTTTTTATTGGCCTTTTGAAACTCTTCCAATCACTGCTTACATCATTTAAAACTATTTGTACTGTTAGAAAGGACAATGTACTGGCATTTAAAGCTGGATATATGTTTAGAATACTCAGTTCCACTTGTCTTTATTTCAATAAGCGCAAGAACACATCTCCACGAGCACAACAGTCCTTCTTGCTGATTCATCAGAATGCTTAAATACTCGAAGATCTAAATATGTGCCAACATTCTGAGAAAACGTTTTTTACAGAAGCTCTTGGTCCAAATGATAAAAGTCTAAGGTGTAATATTTGGGATAACAAGTCTCCTCTTTCCTGCCTCTATTCTCCCAGAAAAAGGAAGCAATGGAGTGAAATCTAAATGGGCACGGGCACACTTTTCTCAAAAATCTCTCTAGTTCAAAGCATTTTACTTCACATTAAGCTTCTCTCATGTCAGCATACTGATCAGTGTGCTGTTTTCTCAGAGGGGGAAACTATTTCACTGTGGATGAGGTTTTCCTTTTTGCACGTGATATTTTAATGTATGTGTTTCTGATTTATGTAAGCTATGTGTTTACATCCCTGACTTGATGCAGACACCCTAATAATATTCTTCTCTGGAACATCTCCTTTGTTTCCCTTTTTAATTTCTTCCAAATTTTGATTCCTTTCTAAACTACACTTCTTAGACAGGCTTCCCTTATACATTGTTCTACAGTATTTATTGTTGCAAGTCTTAAAAAGACCACTAATGAACACCTTTATACATAGCATGAATGGCCACACGGGGCCCGTGGAGAGCATCTTATCAAAGGTCCTGGTTTGAGTCACTGAAATATAATCATCTATGGTCTTTGATTCCTCAATTTATGTAATTCAATTAAGGATATTTAAATCGGCAAACTAATGTAAGAGTCTAATGAGATTTATTTTCTGCAGAATAACCCTGAGGAGTATCTGTGACAGACTTGTTACTGACACTTTTTCATTTGCATTCTGAGAAGGATCTGGCCATGACACAGCAGGCCCGCCATACTCCCTGTGGCATGACCACAGACCGCATGGGAGAAGCCACCCTTGGCAGGCCGTTTGGGCATTTGCCCACTTGGGATTCCTCAGATTTCATTAAGGGCTCATAGTTGAATGGAATTTCCTTGATGTCATTTGGGTTTGGAATCTGGGTTACAAAGAATCTGTCTCATCTTTAAGAAATTTTCCTAATCCAGAAAGTGCTGATCACTTGACAGATAGTTTCCATTTCTGCTACTATTCCAAACTTACAAAAGACATAGAAAAAATATATTGTATATAAAGCTGTTATATGGATTTTTGTGGTTTAGCAGGCTGGTTTAGTCTAAAATGTTACACCACCTGTACTATCTCCTCTGTGTCCTCATGCTGTCCTCCCTGGAGATCCCACTTCTGTCCCCATGTGCAGGGTCTCCACTCTGCCTCCAGAATCCAGACCCTGCTTCTCTGCCCTTCTGTCTCTGGGCAGGATCATTGCGTCCCTGAGGAGCCAGTGTTTCCTTTTTTTTTTTTTTAATTAATTAATGTAACTATATATCTATCCTACAATTTTGAATACACAGATACAAAATGGACATTCATCTGTATCCCCTTTTTTGTTTAGTTCC
>NDGM011026241.1:0-10231 GCA_002564305.1 Octomys mimax
ATAAGTTCCCATTACAGTTCCTGTTACTTCTGGTTCTTAGAAACAGCTGGTCACTGTGATACACAGCTAGCTGATCACTACAATGCATGCTGTTAGGACTAGTCAAAGACAGAAAGAAAAAAAAGCCAAGTACTCTACTTCTGAAACTCTCTTTTGCAATCCTATAAAAACATCCCTCCCTAAGCCTTCAAGTCTTGACATTTTTATAAGGATTGATTTCCTTGTCAGTGCCCTGACCAATATTAAATAAATCTGTGTGGCTCATATTGTTATGGAGAAAAGTCCAAGTGAAAATTGGCTCTTGCAAAGCGTTACTGGTGTCAGATGGCAGAGTCTCCAAAGTGGGTGCGTTCATCCTCACAATGGATTAGATGATCAACTCTCGTAAAACTACTATTCACCCAAAAAATTAGGGTCAGTGAAAACCTGTTTCTAATTCACAAACCTCAACAAGCTGAACTGTTCAACCTAATAAACTCATCGGAACAGATTAAAGACTAAACATAAAGTGCATTATGAAATATGAGTTTGATGTTTGATCATATCAGAGAAATCCTTTTAATAACATGATTTTGTCATGGCAACTTGTGTAGTTTTATTCTAGCCAAGATAACAAACTAAAAAATTTAATCTATTATTGTTCCCCAGGTTGTAACCCCACTGGAATGGATTTTACTTAGTGGAGCTGGCTAAAATGGTGCTGTTCTGGGACATAATGACAACAAAGATGGTTAAAAACCAATCTGGTAATTCAATTCCAATTTTCAATGAAGAATCCTTGTTCTGCCTGTCACCCAGAGAGCCATAGTGTCAAGGGATAAATTCTAGGCTTGAGCCCTACTCACACCACACTGTACATTTCAATAATCTACAGATATTTTCTTTTATAATTACCTTAGCCAAAAATAAACAACCTAGGTTGCACAGAAATGAAATTCCAGTGAAATAGGATTTATCAAAATTCTTTCTTGCTGATTTAGGAAACTTATTTTAAATGAGAGAAAACCTTACCTTGCCATGGTCCAACTCATGCCAATACATCATAGCTTACAAGAACCTTTGTGGTATCTCATTCAAACTTTACCATAATCCTATTTTCATCAGAACTCTAAAATCAAGGGACAGAGACAGTCATTAACAACTGATTTTTCATTATGGCTAGGTGAGGGCTAGTCCTAGAATAACTAGGCAAATAAGGAGGGCAAAGTGTCATGCAGTTGTAGACTTGTGACAAGAGAGCAGCAAGCCACCAAGGTCATGGTTTCCCAGCCTGTCATCTTGTTTACTAATTAGTCTTTCATATCTGGAACTGGTGTTTTAATGGTCTTTTTTTTATTATTGACCACCAGATAATAAAAAAAGATCCTCAAGAAATGTCAGCTGCTACAGTTCTTTGCTTTCTGATGTGGACAATCTGTAAGGCAGGGATAAGCACCTCTGGACCGGGGATTTGACGGAGCTCATCAGTGTGGTGACACCAGCCTGTGACAGGGGAAAGGGTGAGGGTCCTGGAGGCTGCAGAGCAGGGAATGGAGCAGCTGAAATCAAGTGTTTCCTTCTTTGGCAACACTCAGTTTAGGCACTGAAAAATCTTTCTAATTATAAGCTTTAACGAATAAAGATGAGGCATCCATGCAACTGCCCACTACAATCATTACCCTGATAGCCAGACTCCCTGAGAACTCAGCCATCTCCATGGGTGGACCCCGTTGCAGGCATTTGTGATCTGGTATGGATAGACTGTGGGCTTCCTGTGAGGAGCAAAGTGCATCTTGGTGCCAGCATTTTTCAATTGTACAGAAACATATACTTTGAGGCTGAAGCAAATCTGACTGGTTTTCAATGTGGCAATAAAATATAAAACTGTTCTTGGTCTATCAATCTCCTAGGGTGATACAAAATAATTGAACAGATATTACCTGACAACCTTTGGTGGGAGGGATAAGAGATAATCCAGGAGCTCTCCAGTGGGGGCAGCACCCACAGCCCACCAGTGAGTCTTCTCAAGGCAAACAGGAAATGGGTCAATGGCTTTGCTCTTTCAAAATCACTGCTGTAGTTTGGGTCCTAAGTGCGCTTAAATGTGCAGGTCATCAGGGCTAACTCCCCAGGGCAGGCTGCTGGGAGGCAGTGGGGCCTTTGAAAGCGGGCCTGGTGGGGATCCCCAGGTCCCCAGCAGTGTGTCCCAGAAGGGATGATGGGCTCCACTTGGTTTCTGTTTCACTTCCCTGCCATGAAGTGAGCAGTTTTGCTTTGCCATGAACTTCTTCCAAAGACGCCTTAACGTACTCGGCGCACCAGAGCCATGGACTGAAGCCTCGGAATGATGAGCCAACATAAGCCTCTGCTCTTCAGGAGTTAATTATCTCTGGTATTTGTTACAGTGATGGAAAGCTGATTAAATGGCCACATTCTTTACAGGTTTACACCTTTGCTTGGAAGAGAGTCAGAGTTCTGTGGAGGAGAAAGTGAGAAGGCATAGGAGACCTCTGCACTGCCTTTCCACCTCTGGCTGCTCAGTCTGCTGGGCCTGGAGGCTCCACGCAGCAGGGATCACAGCAACCAGGACTGTGCTTGGAGAGCGTCATGCAGGAGTGATGGCTCTGTGGCCCACGAGCCCTCAGCCATTGGCCCCTCCCTGAAGAAGTGGCATGGGGAAGGAAGGTGAGTTCCTCACCTTGGGGCATTTCTGGGCTTCTCCAGGTTCCACTTACAGGAAAGTGCTGCCTGATCTGCCCAAACTCGGCTCTGTTTTCTTTTCTTTTTTAATGTATTTAGTACAGGGTCTACAGGGTCTCACTACACAGATCAGACTTGTAGTGATCCTCTTGTTTTTAGCCTCCCAAATGCTGGGATTACAGGCACTCACCACCACACCCAGTCTCATTTGCTCCCTCAGTGCACCCCAGTGGTGGTACTGGCACTCAAAATATTATTTTTAACAGTCAGAAATCTTTTTATTAATTTTAGTTATTCACATATCTTGTTTTATTTTTAAATTTGAAAATGTGGAAAAATCTAAGATATAGCCATTAAACATTTTACTAAATTGTTCTAAAATTTACTAATTATTTTCAGCCTCCCAAGCACTGGGATTACAGGCATGTGCCACCACATCCATTCTCAGTCCCTGTCACAGCATGCCCCGGAGGTGGGACTGGCAAGGCATGTGGTGCCTGGGATTGAACCCCGGTTCCTGAGCTCTGCTTAAGCAGGTGCTTTAGTACACTGAGCTATCTGGATGGCCCTATTCTGTATCCTTTTAAGTATGTTTTCATAACAGATAATAAAAAGAAATTAATTATATTTAAAAAGAAAAAGCAGAATCAATTTCAATTTGAAATATATTTGTCTTTAAACATATAATCATAAAAATCACTTAAAATAAAAGTAACTTTCAGATATACTTTCATAATTTAAAATTTCCTTTTACCGTTTTTATTTCAGCTGATAAAATGCTTCATGTACCGACACGCATTTAGCTGCGTTGTAAGTCAGCTCAGCGCCTTGGGGACGCGTACACATGAACATTCCTCCAGCTTTCTAGCACTTTCTGAGTGATTAAAGACAGCAAATCTGCTTCTCTGTGACTCACCTGCTGCTGGATTCATGGATTTGCGCCCTGGAGGCTGCGCTGGGGGTCCTGTGCTGAGCAGCCGCTGGCAGGGTGGGGCAGGGCACAGTGGTCTGGTCAGTGAGAACACTCCTGTGACCTCAGAACTGCGCACGGTCGGTGAGCCAGAGGATGGTTCAGGTGCGCGGACGATGGGTGATGAAGATGTCCACGTCCTCAATTTCAGGGAAGGCAAAAAGAGCAAAACAAAACAAAACAATGACAGTCATCATTAATATGAAGACAATAACACTGAATCTTGTTATGGTGACTGAGATGGCAGAAGGATGTGTGTGTGTGTGTGTGTGTGTACATGTGTTTTACGTCAGACAAATATTTTTAGGGCCCATCCTTAGAGTTTGATATGGGAGTCAATCCTACCCAGAGCAGGAAAAAGATTTTGTTTATTAATTTTATCAGTACATTTTAGATAGACACAATGATCATACTCATCATTGGAAATTTGTACCTGTACATGATATATTTTGATTCCTTTTTTTTTTTTTTAGGGAAGAGATATTTCGAATTTTCTATTTCATTTATTTCCTTGTTTTCTTAAAGAACATTCCAGGCAGACTTGTGAAGCTAAAGTTCATTCCCTTTAAAAGCCACCTCCACTCCTGAGGTGAGAGTGGGAAAGGGCTGGACCAGGAGACAGATGTAGCAAGTCCTCAGGCTACACTAATTTTCAGAGCTGTTAAAATTATGCTTTTGACTATTATGTCCATTCTCAAGTTACTCATGTGAAATCTGAATTTAGCTCAAGTGTCTATAGTAGCAAGGATGGGTAGTCCATAAACACACACTCCCTGATGAATATGAATTAAAATAGCTTTCATCTAACTGGACTGTTTTCTATGGTGGAAAATTAAAAATGAAAATAAGTGAGAAAACAGAAAATCATTAACAAGTTTGTTCAAATGCTGAGTCTTTAAAAAATTATTTAAGATCATTTTTAAAAGAATCTTTGAGGGCTTTAATGAAAACCAGTCAGCCCTTGTAGCAGGAACACAGTGTTCAGACTCATTATAGTGGCTTGTTAGGTAGGAGCACATTCAGGCTCAAGTTTCCGGCCGTCGCTGCTTCCCACCAGGGTGAGGGAGATTAATGCAGGGCAGCGGCTGCACTTTGGGTCATTACTGCAATTAGACTTGTTCTTGTCAGGGTGTATTTGGAAAGGATTAATGTTTTAATGTTTATAGACTGCTACCACGATTTTATTATGGGCTCTGAGTCACAGTTACTGAATCAGGTTCTCCTTAGGAAACACGCTTCCTCCACTAACCTCAAGAAAGCAGGGAGAAGGAGCGAGCTCTTGGCATTACGATCTGCGTGCCGTGGGGTGGGTCTCTCCCTGGCAACTCGGGTCAATCGGTCAGAACACTGTATAAGTGCACACCACGGGCAAATAAAGCAGGGGGCCGCCGCCTCCTCCCAGTGCCCACAAAGCTTCTGCTGAAATCCATTAATCCCCTACAAGGAAGGGCAAGTGGAGACAAAGACGGAAGGAGGTGTGGGACAGAAGAAATGTGATAAGCAACCCTATTTTGTTTACCTCTCTAGTGGCTTAGAAACTAAGTTTTCTGAGGTTCAACAAAGGAACCAGGAAATCTCAACAGCTTTACGAGCTGATTGTGAGTATTTGGGGTTCTCTTCAGTCATATTAGAAGGTTCACGTTATTTAATTTGAAAACTCAATAGCTCTTGTAAGTTTTAAAAAAGGAATTCGCTTCACACCTGTGCTCTTAATAGCAATCAGATAAAGACTGTCCTCTCTGGAGTCCACGTACAATTTCAGAAGGGAAATGACCTAACTGGGAGGAAACAAAACCTGAATAAACACAGCACAACAGCTCACTGAAACGTACATACGTGTTTTCTGTTCACCCAAGTGTAACTAATTTAAAAGAAGCCAGTGTACCAAGGAGGGCCCATCCATGAGCCAAATGAGAAATGTGGGACCCTAGGGTCCAAGTGTCTATCACGTCGCAGCAGGGGTGTTTCCCCCTCCTTCGTGGCAATCCTTGGCACCTCTGCCTGCGGGGCCATGTGCCTCCCAGGCACACACGCAGGCATCTGGCCCAACCCCGACTTCGGCTCACTGCACGTCCTCAGCACACAGCTCCCGACGTGGCTCAGTTCACTTGGAAACAAGTCAGCGTAGAGGGGCAGATTTGCTGGAGCAGCAATGTTCAGAGCTGAGTGCAGAGCTGAGGGGCGCGGGGTGAGCATACTGGAGTGGGGATCCCAGTGAGGGTCTGGAGTGTGGGAGGCCATTAACGGATATCCATTCTATTCCCCTGCTGAGTTAAGTTTATGGTCCTTCTCACCTTGCCCATTCCCTGTGAATCATATGCTATGCCCCAGGGGTTGCACCTTCCCCCATTGCCTAGATACCTGCTGACCCCAAGATCCGAGACTTCCTCATTCCATCACCCCCTATATATACCCAGCACCTCCCCTGAACAAACGGGACTTGATCAGAATCTTGACTTGTCCTCATTTCTCGCGTCTCCTGTCCTTTGTCGCCTCTTCAATTCCGCGCTCCTTCCCCAGGTGACCTTCGTTGACTGACCCGCAGGTTCAGGACACTGGAGCTTCAGGGCCTCGGCTCCACCTCCACTTCCCCCCACCTGCAGCCGAGCCCATCCCTGGGCCTCGGCCTTTCCACTCCTGATGCTGCCAGAGATGTTGCTGTTACCGTCTGAGGCCGCTGGATTTTTTCTTCTTGTATTTCCTGATTGGCCTCATGCATTAAAAAATATTAAGAAAACTGGAAATGTCTTAAAGCAAATAAATTAGAATTTAAATAACTTAAAGCAGTGATTTAAAGTAACCCTTGTACCCTGAGTAAGTGTACCGCGCATTAGCACCATCTCCACCACCCCCACACTTGTGAGAAAAGAGCAATTGGGTGGCCCCTTCCTTTCCCACAGGATCAGAGACTAATGAGGCCCCAGTATTTGTACACAGATGAAATCAGAGAAATAGCATCTTTGCCCTCGGTGGGTACCTGTTAAGGTACAGATCCTTTTCTTGATGATATTATGAGGACATGGCCCCTGGAAGAAACATTAACATGGGCTTTTCATATGCAGGAGTACACTCACTTTGTCCACTGAAACACTGGACTGATACCTTAGAGTAGGTAGCTAGGTCTTGGATAGCCTTTTCCTGTCACAGAGTGACTGAATTAGAACCAGTCTAATACATGATTCACAGAAGATAAATACAGAGCAAAACACAAGATAGAAAATAGGAAAAGGGATGAGAGGGAGAGCTAAGGGAGAGAGTGGAGGGGAAGGTGATGGGAAAAAGAAAGGAATTAAGATGTGCTTCATATTAAGATGTGCAGGCATATTTACCAGCTCTATGCAGAGAATGTGAACATAGATTGCAAACACATAGGAATGCAAAAGGTGAGAAAAGAAATGATAAAATAATTTAGAGCCATGAAATCACTACAAATATTTTATTGGTTCCTGCCCACCAACCTTTTGTCGTTGCGTGTCAGTTTTCTGCTAAGGCATGTAAGATAGCAGGATGGCCTAGTGTGAGTGATAAGCAAGGCCTTTAAAGCAAGGACAGCCTTGGAATACATCAGTAGGAGTGCTGTATTTAGGCGTACTGGAAGAAGGGCATATGGAAATTATTTATGCTAGGAACGCTTTCATTGGGGCCAATCAAAGAGGGAAGAAAATTAGGCTTCAAAAGGGTTCAGATCATGGTGGGTATAAAATCTTAAGTTGGGTTTAGGTTTGCATCTGTGGACAAAGAGAACTCAGGCTTAGTTTTACGTACGCAAGGGAGCTAGGAAAGGGCAGTGCCAGTGTACTTGCTGTGTAGCAAGCCCTGATTGTGCACAACATGAAATGTGTCCCATAAACATCATTGTGCATGCCATCTGAGAGTCATACCCAAGCATGGAAAATGCTAAACCTTCGTCATTTGCTTCTTGTGCAGCAAGAGTGTTTGCTCACACTGTATAAAAACAGAGGGAATATCGCTCACAGCTGTCTTTGGCCCACTCTTACACTCCAGAGATTTCACTCCTTTTTTCTGCTTTTATAACCCATCTTTGTCATTTTCATTTCTTTCCCTTTTCCCCTCTTTGATTTTGCTGCAGCCATATCCAATAAAATACAGTGACAGATAGATGGATCTTACAGAAAATCTGCTGATTGCTCTCTCTGTAACCTTCCAATGTAAACAATAGAAGGGCATTTGTTTCTCTGTCATGTTTCTTTTAGTACATAAAGATGAAGAACCAGATCAATGTTAGGAAAGAATAACCCGTTGTGGTTCCCTCCGGGTTGGCTCTTTGGTGGCCAATCTCCCTTAAAAAGACTGAAACAAAATGACCTTTTATGTTCTCCCAGGGACAGGGACAGAACAATGCCAGTTTTTCTAATTTTCAAATTCCTTGGCGAGGAGATTCCAGGGAGAGAAATCAAAATCCTAGCTACTGAAGTGTGCTGGACCTTTCTCTTTCTCTAACTCTATGGAGGAGTCCAGATAGAATATGGCAGCCAAGCACCATATCAAAAATTATTGTAAGTGAAACAGTTACGAGTCTGCTCAGTACTTGGTATGATAAAATATCTAAATGTGAAATATTTATTATTTTGAAAAGCCTCATGATCTTAACAAAATGGCGAAGACCCCCCTCTTTTAAAAGACTCGCCATTCCCAACCAGTAATTAGAGTGGGCAGACAAAAAAATTGACTTCATCATACAATATGCTGCTCCTCAGTTTAATTTTGGTTGTGCAGAAATCCACTTCATGGGCCAGCCAAATAGCTCAGAGGATTCCAAGCACCTGCAGGTGGGTAGAGAGGCTGGGGATTTGATCCCCGGGCCTGCTGCGCTGTCCTTGCCCCTGGGGTTGCACTGGGATGCCAATTGAGACTGGGCATGGTGGCCTGTGTCTGTAATCCCAGCTCTTGGAAGGCTGTAAATGGGTGGATCACTACGAGTTGACCTAGTAGTGAGAGCCTGAACACCCTGTAGATCCTTCCCTTAAATATGAAAAAATAAAAGAAATCCATTTCACTGAAGATCAGTGAGCTCTACCCGCATGCCAGTGTTTCCCTTAACTCTGAGTATAACAGTAGTGTATGTGCTTTCCACAGCTGGATAGTGCATTTTTCTTCAGTAACATAAGGCACAGAAAGTATGCCTATGTGGTCAATAGCAGGTGAGCAACTGCAGTCTCCTGCGAAGTCAGAGAACAAGGGTCCAGGCAGCATGACAGATGGATAATTTAGGTTCATGGGGTCCCTTGGGGTTTGTCCTTCTGGAAAACATTTTTGGCCTCAAGTAATAAAAATGACGGGCAGTCACTCACCCTGTGTAGAATTACACCCTGTCATCTTTGCTAGGAAAATGTCCCCCTGAAGTCAATGGGGGTTTTAGACTGAGAGTAGACCATAGAACATGCCCCTTTAAGTGAAGGCAGCAGACTTAATCTTTGGCTGAGCAATGCAAGAGAACATTTCAATGACATGTCTTAAAAATTACAGAAATGTCACTGTTTCACTTAAAAGTGCATCACCATATAATTAGGTATCACGGTAGTCACTGATTTGTCTCTGAGGATGAATTTGACTGGCTTATTCATAAAATTCCAAAGAAATTTGACTTTTCTTTTCCTGACAAAAGTCTATTTAAGAACTGCATTCTATTGTTGCATTCTGGCTAGTTGATGTCATTTTGAAGTACAATATAGGGATTTGAAAATAATGAGGAGATTTGCTTAAGTCGTTACACCAGCACTGATTTCACAGTGCAGTGAATGGGGTAGTTAGAAGACAAATGGTTTTCCCATAGAGAGAAGAGAAAGTTAAAACAATCCTGTGTGAGGAAGACATGGTGGCAAAAACAAGAAACAGACCCTAGCTCAGATTTATGGTCTAAATATGGAAGAAAATTTCTTTTCCTTTCTTCCTCCCTTCCTCCTTCCTTCTTTCCCTCCCTCCTTCCTTCTTTCCCTCCCTCCCTCCTTCCCTCACTCCCTCCCTTCCTTCCTTCCTCCCTTTCTTCCTCTAACACCTACACATGCCAACATCTTTCAAATGATGGTGCTACCAACTATGTAGCTAGATTCACAATCTTATGTAGCATCATCATGTGGTGGAAAAATGGCCAGCCTATTATGTATCCATAAGGAGGACCACCTGAGCAGCTCTCCTTGAAAGAAGAGCAACTGTCTCCATTTCTTGGACCGAGATGAGGCTTGGAAGAGACTTCTACGTATCAGATGTGTTCACAACATGGAGAACTGAAGTTGTGAGCTCAAAGGAGAAAATAATAATAAGAGTTGCTGCTGGGTTTCCAGGAGTCCTGAGCGGGTGGCCACAAGGTCTGCCAATCTAGAGCTACTTACAGATAAGCAGACACAGGCACAGTTGTTGAGTGGCTGCCTATCACAGGAGGCTCTATGGCCTTAAAATGACCAGTTGGAGCTCAGGCTCTCTAAGCAAGGTCCTCAGCATGCAGAGTTAAAAGGAAACTGGATGCTAGGGAAAAAAATCATTTGCATTTTAAGTTCTTCAGAGCTTTGGAGATTTGTAAACAGAGTGGCTAATACACTGCATGCTGTCTGAGGAAGGTCATCC
>NDGM011026245.1:0-11871 GCA_002564305.1 Octomys mimax
TTCCTTGGCAAGCGCAAGGGCCTGAGTTCAATCCCTGGTTCCGCCAAAAAAAAAAAAAAAAAATCTAATTTGAAACACTTGGGGTTCTTGAGTTTTAGACTGGGGACCCTCTATTGTTAATGACACATAGCTTTAAGGCACCCTGCCTTGTGGGATTTTATTTTTAATGTATTTGGTTGTTGCAGGGTCTCACTATGCAGCTCAGACTTGGGTGATCCTCCTGCTTTCGGCCTCCCCAGCGCTGGGATTACAGGCACGCATCACTACGGCCGGAATCTGGCCAGCTCAGCCTACCCTGGGGGCCGGGTTGGTATGGCATGTGGTGCTGGGGTTGGAACTGTGCTCCCTGCGCTTGCCTAAGCTTGTCTAAGCAGGTGCTTTAGTCCGCTGAGCTATCCCACTGGCTCATTTTTGTCTTTTTGACACAGGGTCTCACTACGCAGTTCAGGCTGGCCTTGAGCTCACTCTGTAGCCCAGGCTGGCCTCAAACTCACAATGATCCTCCTGCCTTAGCCTCCTGTGTGCTGGGATTATAGGCATGTGCTACCACGTCTGCCATTGTGGTGACTTGTTACACAGCAATAGCTTGATGACTCACTGACTTAAAACTGATTTCCTGTTTAAAAGTAAAGTTACACATTCTGCTATAGAAAGGTTTGCAGAGAGCTTTACATTTATTTATTTATTTATCTTACTGTCTTCTTTTTGGGTACTGGGAATCGAATTCAGGGCCTCATACCTGTTAGGCAGGCACCAGAGAGCTTGTTGACATGATATTTATCTGAAGTGAGTAATGGCGGTATCTGTCTGGGTGGTGAAATTTGGGAGTAATTTTTCCTGTCTTTGTCTTTTTTTTTATAGACTTCTCCCCTCACCCTCACCCCGAGACAGGGTCTGAATGCATATTCAGGCTGGTTTTGAACTCATATCCATGCTGGCCTCAAATTCTGAGATTTCCCTGCCTCAGCCTCCCAAGTCCTGGGATTATGAGTGTCTGCTGCCACGCCCAGCCTTTTTCCTATTCTTTACCTGCTCTTTAGGATGTACTTGTGTCTTTAGAGGCAGAAGCACAAATAAAGACTCAGAGCCAGATGCGGGAGGAGACGCTGTGTTCGCCAGGGCGCGGTGGGCGTGTCTACAGGAAGCAGGTGCACCACTCCTTCAGACAGGTGGCGCTCCTCTGCGCCTCACATTCGGTGGCCCCAAAGCAGCAGATGAGCCACTTCCGGAACTCCTCCTCATTCTTGTGCATCAGGAGGAACTGTCCCAACAGGATGTAGGCCTGCAAGGGACAGGGCGGGGGACAGGGCCATGCTTGTTGGAATCTGGCAAGGGGGGCGGGCGGTGCGGCTCAGGCGCCAGACCCTGGATTCCACTCTAGATGGGATGGGGGTGGGGGTGGGAGACAGAATCCCAAAAGCAGAATCCAGAATCCAGGATCTGGCCCTGGTGTGGCGGCAGACGCGTGTTATCCCAGTGCCTGAGTGAGACTGCAGCAAGTTCGAGGGCAGCCTAGGCAGGGGCCTGGAGCCCTCAGAGGCCCCTCGGGTCTCTCCTGTAGGACCTGTCGCTCAGAAACACATACACATGCACACACGTGTACACACATGCACACACACGTGTGCACACACCCGTGCACGCACAGGTCAGGGATGTTTCGCCTGTGCCTTCTCCGTTGCCGTTGTGCACAGCTTCTTGGCCTCTGCACCGCTGGTCATTGCACAGCCCACAGTGCAGGCGTCTGGTACCCTGCAGGGACTGTTGGCATCCCTGGTCCTTACCCGCTGTAGGCCAGAGCACCCTTCCCACCCTCCCAGGCATCGACAGTCACGTAGGACCATGATCACCTATGGCCAGAGGTCCTCTTCTCCCGGCCCTGCCTCTGCTGGGAATCCTTGCATGTGCGGCTGGCCGGTGAAGGGCTCCCAAGCACCTGTGGCTTTGCACACCACTTGTGGGACCTCAACTGCTCTGCCCATGGATGGGGCCAGCAGCAAGCAGGTCTCAGCATCTGCGTCTTCTCAAAGCCCATGGTGTGACCTGCCCTGCAGATGGAACTGATAGGAAAGCTTTTGAGACCTGCAAACTCCTCCAGAGCCAGGCATGGTGGACAGGTCTGCAATCCCAGCCCCCAAGGAGGCTGAGGCAGGAGGACACTGTGAGCTCAAGGCCAGGTTGAGCTACATGCTAATAGTCCTTGTTTGAGTTCCATTCCTGTGACTAGGCTGCAGTTAAATGAATTGGTGGCTCATACTATACACAAGGAATTGTATATGGTGTGAATACTACAATATTCAGAAGAAAGTAATGGTCAAAGGAAGCATCCCTGGTGTGGCTGGAGGTCTCTGGTCATGCCACCCGTCCACCTTCTTGGCTGCTCCAGGACTCCAGCCTGGAGTGAGCAGAGCCAGTTCTGGGTCTTTCTGGGGACACCGGCTCACTTGCCTCTGTTGATTCAGTTACGTAAAACAAAGCAAACCTCATCTCCACCCAGGAGAACTTTTTTGTAAACAAGTGAAATCAAATAAAGCTGAACCCTAGTCATAAAATGGACCCAAGCTGTGTATGGGGATTACTGTATTTATTATTTATTTATTCTGCCCATGCCGAGGAGGCGCCAGCCAAATGTCCTGCTGCTGGGCTACACTCCCAGCCTGGGCTTTTATTTTTAGTCCATTGCCCAGTTGTGGAAGAGAGAAAAAAGCCAGGATTTCATGGTGATTTTAAATCACTACTTTGACCAGTTTTTTGGAAGCAGTTGTTTAGCATGATGTCATTTTTACAAGTATCTCCCATTTTCGGCAGTGGGTTTTACTGAGAAGCTTTTAAATGAACATTTTTTAAAAAATGGACATCTATGCAGTGTGAATAAACCAGGGGGTGCAGGGATGGGGGTGGCCAGGCGGGCCCGACAGGACTGAGAGGTGCGGAGCTTCATCCGAGGAGAGAGGTGGTGATGGATTATTAACAATGCTAAGTAAGCGGCGCTTTCAAGTGTGTGGGCAGGGTTCGGCCCATCTAGTTCCCAAGTGTGCCCTGCTTCACCTCCTGCTCTCTGTCCCTGTCCCGTCAGTGTCTCTGCTGTCTTCTGTCCAGTTCCGAGGCTGAGGCTTCCTTTCCCTCGCATCTCCCAGGCCAGTGACTGTGTCAGCTGGTCTGGTCACCACGCCTCCTGTCCCATGAGGCTCAGAGACCCAGAAGCCAGGAATGCGTGGCAGCGGACACTGCTGGACTTTCCAGGAATTCTGGAGGCAGCAGGGCTCTGGGCCAAGCTGCAACTTGACACTCTGAACTCCACTTTCCCTCCGACTCCCCCTGGCATCTTCCACCGCCTTCTTGCTCCACCCTGAGACTTGCCCTGCCCCATATCTGCTTTGGGTCCCCTGCCAGTTATAGAATGCAAACCTATAACCAGTAGGAAGACATCAGAGCTCCTAGAAACCCAGCTGCAAGGGGTTGCCATAGAAACACAAAAACGCCCAAGTAGGTGTCCCCACCCTCCCATTGCCCTGGCCAAGCTGGGAGCCACATTTCTTCCTGCAGAGGCAAGACAGTGGTCCAAGGGTAGACATCCTCTCAACACCAAGTGCAGGCAGGAAGCTCACCCAGGGGCTTCCCCCCAAGAACGGTGGGAGCCACTCACTCACTGTGTCCCTTAGATCTGCACTAGGGTTAGTGTCCTTGTGTGTGTGACCTGTGTGGCCAACTAGCTTGCCACATATGGAAGGGCCATTGACTTGGTTGGATGCTATGGTGCCGCCATCTTGAAAGCCTTAAAGCCTTTGGACCAAGGCTGCCCATAACCGTTTTGCCCTGGGCCCTGGCCTGTACTCACTGAAACACTGAACCTTTACTTGGACACCCAGCTTGGTCAAACAGAGAGAAATTGTTCAGCTTCCCTCGTTCCTAATCTTCCTGTGGTTCCCTTTGCTCAAGTCCCCAGATTCTGAGTGGCCTAACGGATGTCCCTCACTTTACTGCAGGCCTCTGTGCAATGACACAAGCTGTTCCAATTCTCTCTTGTTGGTCTTCATGTCCACGGACGGCCAGTAGAAACCTTGCCAGGCCAGTGTCTCTCGCTCACTTGCAGTTCAAGCTCCGCCGTTAGTGCGAACGCTCAATCCCTAGCAGCTCTCGTCTCCCCTGCCTCCCTGTCCCCTGGGACATAGTTATAGTGTGAAATCACTGATTTATCCAAAATGCAAATTTAACAGGATCCCTTTCATTTTAGGGGGGTAGCCCCCAAATCCCAGCCCTCAAACTGACTTCTGCAGACTCAATATCAGGCTGATGGCAGATATGAGCTGGGGGATGGGGGCCTGGGGACATCAGGGAGACAAGGACAGATTCATCGGGCCTCCTGGTCCTGAGCTCAGCCATGGCTCCTCTCTACCAACGATGACAAATGACTTCAGCAGGAGCAAGGAGGCTACTGGAAACTAGAGAGTCCAGAGATGCGGGCATGGGGACAGCAGACAGGCAGGGCAGGCAGGGACAGACCCTGGGGACAAGGGAGGGAGGGCAACTGCACATACAATCTCTCCCACCTGCTTCACTTTTAGGAAGACAGCATCACAGCACAAGGTCCTAACCTGCAGCCCCTCCTCCCTGGTTCACATTCACCTCTGTCACCTCCTGTGCCCTGGAGCAAGTCACACATGACCTCTCTGCACCTTGCTTTCCCTATCAGAAAAATGGGATCAGAATAATGCACCTCATGGGACTCTAGTGACAAGGAAGTGAGATTAGCATACACAATGCATTTAGAAGGGCCTGACAGGGGGTGAACACCACGTACCCCTTCTCAGAAGACCTCTGGGGGGGCAGAGGGTGCTCAGGATGCCCACCCCCCCCAGCATCTCCCAGTGTCTCATGGCCTTATGGTGTTTCTGCGATGTGGAGACCCTACAGTTCCACTGCAGACCCTGCTCGGACTCTGACTTCTTGAATCCTGGGACACCCACCCATGCTGGGGTGGCTGTGCAGGGAGGAAACAAGAAAGAAGACAGCATCCCTGCTGAGAGGAAGGGGGAGGAGGCCATGGGGGTGAGAGATCCCCGGCAGGGGGCTCTGCTGTGAGGGGGGGTGCTTTCAGGGCATGGGCAGGAAAACCAGTTACAGTACAGATTTCTTGGGTGGGGGATGGGTGGCGGCTCTGTGACAGGGCACAGGTCAGTCTGACTGGCTTTGGGACACTTATGGGAGATGTCACAGAGATGGGACTTGGGCACTAAATCTGGTCCCTGGCCCCTTCCTCTCAGCACTGTTCCTGGCCGCCGTGAGCACAGCAGCTTTGCTCTGCCAGCGCTTCTGCTGCCTTATTCCCACGTTGGAGCCAACTGGCCAAGAACAGAACGCTCTGAGCCATGAGCCCAATTAAACCTCTCTTCCTCTAAACTGTGGGCATCATGGAGTTTGTCCTAGAAGTAGGAAGTCACTCCCACCATAACTCCAAGTGTTCAGGACAAGAGCCCTTGGAAGGGGCAGCAGAAGGAAGGTTTCCCAGAGGAAGAGCTGCGAGGAGGCCCAGCCATGTTGCTAGCACATGTGGCTGGTGGCTGTGCTCCAGATCTAGGGCCTCAGGCCAAAGCTCCGTAGGCCAAACCCAGGGAGGAACAGAACTCGAGTAACCCAGAGAACATACAGTCACACCTCCGCCTTCTGAGCTCCCCAAGAGCTGTGGCTGAATCAATAGGTTTTGTTTAGTTTGAGACAGGCTCTCACTGTACTGCCTGGCTGCCTGTGCAGCTGGAATGACAGGTGTGCACCACCCCGCCCGCCCGGCAAGCCAGTCACTGTTAAAGTCACAATTTAAACTGCAAGCCAGGGGCCAGGTTGTGCCACAGCCAGAGCCTAGAGCAAGGCAGGAGGTGCGCATAACCTTTCTGGCTGTGTGAGACTGTGGGGCCGGGGCAGAGCAGAAGGGATCAGGTGTTGGGCCCTACCCACAGGAGGTGGGTGGTACGCTCCAGTAAATCAAGATGACCTGGGCAGGTCTCATCCCCATGGGACCTCATTCTCCAGCCTCCCGCATCCTGATATCTGTGGAGAGGGTTGGAGGTGGAGGGAGGAATCAGGTGGGTAGGTCCAAGTGGCCCACAGGACCATATCCAGTGTGCATAGAGAGCGAGAGGACCAGGGCCAGGCCCAAGGCCTAGTGAGCAGCTGTGAGCCAGGGCGGCCTGAGATGTGTTGCTCTTGACAGAGACCTCAAGGCTGGCCTGGGCCTGAGAGGGGAAGGCACAAGCACACCACAGCAGGGGCCAGCACAGACAGGACCCTGGATGCTCAGAAAGGTGCATCCCCGGCCAGCCTGAGGATCCCCAGGCAGAGAATAGCAACACAGGAGCCTGGATTTTCTTGACTGTATCTGAGGTCCTGCCTGTTAGGATCTGCCTATCTCTGTCTTCCTGAGTCAGCCCCTCTGTGACCTCCAGCTCACCTTGTAGGGCCGCATCTGGGTCTCTTCTGATAGCTCAGCTGAGCCCCAGGCCTGGCACAAGTCTGTCCACCAACTCCAGGCTTGAGCCCCTCCCTACCAGACCCAACCTCTGGGTCTCCTTGTGTGAAGTGTGACAATCCAGCCCATTGCTTTCTTATTCCCTCAGGACGTTATGAAGGTATCAAGTCCTTGGATTCCGTGTCCTCCTTTCTAAGTGTGGGCAGTGACCTTCACCTCAGCCTCAGAGTGAGAGAACAAGAGTGGCATTCCCAACGTCACAGCCAAGAGTTAGTGGCTCTGGGGATGCAAAGGGCCTAGGGAAGAGGGACACTGGGCTCTACGCTGGCCCAGAGGTCATGGACACAAGAGGGCTATGTGTCCATGGACCAGGACACAAGCGGCGGTGCCCAACACCGTGGGCAAGTTCTCAGGGGCCAGAACTTTTCCAACTAGCCATTTATCCATTTCTTTATCATCCCACTCATAATGCTTACATAAAGCAAAGTTAAGGCAAAACCAAAACAAGAGAGGTAAGAAACAAATTGGTGGTTGCAGAGAATCAAAGATATGGAAGTGACTCCGGAGCAGTGGCCCTGCCCTAGGTCTTGGTGTGGTCATGGCTACATGACTGTATGATGCTCAGAACTGCCAGTGTAGCCGGGTGTGGTGGTGAACACCTGTAATCCCAGCACTCAGGAGGCTAAGGCAGGAGTTTGAGGCCAGCCTGGGCTATACAGTGAGTTCAAAGCCAGCCTGAACTACATAGCAAGACCCTATCTCAAAACAAAAATACCCAACAAACAAATATTTCATAGCACCCAGTAATAAAAAGGTGAAATTTGCTGCATACAAACTGTACCTTAATAAAATATGTTTAAAATAATAAGCATAGCTGAGCAATAACAACGTTTTATGGTGACAGAGATCTGGAGGGTGACATTAGGACAGTGTACTGGCCAGGCAGAGGGTCTGGCACTAGCTGGGCAGAGACACAAGCAGATGTCTAGAATTTTGGAGTGTCTGCTGCTGGGTCTTGGGTGGTGACATGAGTACACCTGTTTATATAAAGTGTATCTGGCTGAAGGCCGAGGACATAGCTCAGTGGAATAAGTGCTTGCCTAGCAAATGCCAGGTTCTCAGTTTGATTCCTGGTACTGCAAAAAAAAAAAGGAATTTTTTGCAAATACCTATGATGTTATTATGCCCCATTATATTATGTTATTATGTGGTCATTGCATATCTAAAATGTAATAATAAAATTAATTTTAATAAATTAAAAATATAAATTTAAAAAAGGCATCTGGCTGAGCCACTTGTCAGGGGTGGCTTTACCACAGCCACCACGTGAGACCATCAGCTGCATGTGCAGCAGCTCCCAGCTTCTGGTGGTGTTGAGGCTTGGAGTCCTAACTGTGGTATAGATGATCAGACCGGCTCTGAAAGCTGAGTTAACAGCTGCAGATCTGCATGGTGCCTCTCCTGGCTGGGCACAGATGCCCACATAGAAAGAATCGGCAGTGCCAGATCTGGACGTGGCTTGAGGTTCACTCGCTGCAGGCTGCAGGGCATGGAGTCTTGAAGAGGTAGGGCCTAGGTGGGAGGTCTGACCAGGGGGCAGCGCCCTGGGAAGGGATGGACTGTATTCTCATGGTACCCGGTCAGTTCTCAAGGGACAGTTGGCATAAAAAGAGCAAGGATGAAGTCCGGAGGTGTCAGTGGGGGAGCCCGCACCCAGTGTGGGCGTCAGGCTGCTTTCTTGTTGCCCAGCACCCACCTCTTCAAGGAGGAGAGGTGTCATTTGGCTCTGAGCTGGGGACTCTGTCCACAGTGGCTGGTGCAGTGGGCAGAAGAGTGGTGGAGTACAGCCTCTCAGCTCGTGGGAGCCAGGAAGCATGAGGTGGACCAGTGCCACGGAGGAGGGGCAGGCGGTGGACACAGACCCACGCTCGCACTCCAGGACCGTCAGACACACCCGGAAGTGTGCTGTGTCAGTCTGCTGGGCACTTCTCAACCCAGGGGCGTTGATGGATGAGGATTAGTCCGTGTGCCCCATCCCCGGCACCTAAATAAACAAGTGGCAGTGCCGGTCCCTCCTCGCCCTCTGGCTTCCTGTCTTGTCTGTCTCTTCTCTTTCTCACACTTGTGCCCACCATGATGTCACCCACTGCACTGTGACACAGCAGCAGAGACCTCCCTGGAGGCCTGACTCACAGGGTCACCCATTCCTGTGACTCTCTTTATGAAACACCCAGGCTCGTGGATCTTGGGTAACTATGGAAGACAGAGAACACCTTGGACACCTCGAGGCCCCTCTTGAGCTGGAAGTGATGCCTTCTGATAACTCACATTCCAGGCCCTGGTGTGGCTCCTGGCTGCTCCTGCTCCATACTGTGCTGGTGCCCCATGGGCAGGGTGGGGACTGTGTCCACATCACCTGGTACCAGGTGCACTTCCATCTGGCTGGCCCTTCATACCCCACACCTGCTGGCCACACGCCCAGGTGTGTGTGAGCTCCAGCTCTCAGGTCAGTAGCCCTGCAGCACGGGGCATACTACCAAGTGGCAGCTTTGCTCTCTGGGGTCCCCTCATGGGGTTGCATGGCAGGGCTGCCATATGGTAGGAACTGACAAAGAGAAATTGGGAAGAGGAGTGGGGAGGAAAAGCTGAATTACCTTGCTGAAGCCTTTGGTGACCAGATTGATGGCCAGCTCCTGGCTGACACCGTCCACCCAGCAGACGTCCTTTTCTCCCATGGGCTCCGAAAGGAAGGCTCTCAGCCTGGGAGACACAGGCTGCATGTCCTGCAACGGCAGGGACAGGGCGAAGGGTTGGGAGGTGACTTGCACTCATAGTATGTGTGGCCCCAGGGGTTCCTCCATGTCCTGAGGGGCTGGGAACAGCAAGGACAGATTCCATCCATCATCTTGAGTGAGCAGGGGACATGTGAGTACAGATTCTGTCCCAGTTGATGCTTGGACCCTTGCATGTGGACAGAGTACTGTCTGCAGGGCCTCAGATGAGTCAAATGACCCGCAGCATCTCAGGCTTGATGCTAAGAACTGCTGGGGCCTGTCCCACCCCAGAGGCCCACACAGTGTTTGACAGCTAAGGGATCTGCCTCACCCCAGCTCAACTTGTCTCATTTTCATTTGAGCATTTGTCATACTCTCTGCTCATGGGTGTTCCAACTGCTGTCGCAGGACTTCAGCTGGGGCCATGGGGGGTGTGGTCCACGGAGGTCACCAGAGTTCCTGTGCTCTTCCTATGCATACTTAGATTCAAGGTCAGACTGCTCATGGGACACAATGTCCTGCTGGGTAGAGACTTGGCTGACCCTGGCCCTGCTTGGGGGTGTTTCCCAAGTGGGCAGCATGAGATCAATCCCACCACAGGCATTGTGCCAGCCCCTTTTCCGATGGGGACACATGCAGGGCTGCTGAGAGGGGCGAGCACAGGACACATGGGGCTACTGCCTGGGCCACTCAGCACCTTGGATCTATTTGTCCATGGCTCTCAGCAGAGCTCCAGATCTTCTCAGCTAAGTGACCCACAGTCACCTACCTGACCCTAACGTCAGCCAGGGGTGTCACTTTTCTGAGACCACAGGATTGATGGCCAGTCACTCTACATAGAAGGCCCGGGCAGTCAGTCCTCTGTGAGCAATGCCAAATCTTCATCACTCTCTACCTCCAATGAGCCAGCCAGCCCCAAAAGTGAGTCTCCTAGGACCATGGGTAAGACTGCCAGCATAGCCAATGTCCCGCATGTCTCCTGCCAGAGGGCCACACATCACAGGCTCCTCAGCACAAGGCCTGTGTCCAGCATCATAGGCCATGGTGCCAAGCAAGTGTCACCTCTTCCTTGTCCGAGGAAAGGTGTCCTTGTTACATCCACATTAACATCTTGTTCATGCAGTAGCCCCTTCCAAGAATCAAATTCTGTTTCCAATTAGACAGTTTGGGATTCATGGGAGAGAAAATCTAGTTTTAAGTGGTATACACAAGGAGTTTGCTAGCATACACTATGGAGCAGCCAAAATCAGTTATGGTTCGATCAAGGCTCAGCCTAATTTCCTGGCCTTTCTCTTCACTCAGCCTTCTTTTGTGTGTCAGCTCAATGCTCAACTGCCTCGTGGACATCAACAGGCTGCACTAGAACCTGCCACTGTCTTTGAAAGCCACACTGCCCTTCTTTGAAGGGAACACACAGAGCTCGCTCCACAAAAGCCATCAAAACACATGGCTTCTTCAGCTGAAATTGTCAGATACAAGGCCTTACAGTACAGATTCTTGCCTGACATGCATGTCCTGCCTCAGTTCTTTGCCTGGGGGTGGTCACCCCATACCCTCATAGGGCCATGGAAAAGGTGTCTGTGACCCCCCTAATGGATATGTGGCTGCCATAGTGGCTGCCTCCTCAAAGCCCTCGCAGTCCCCACCCAGCTCTGACCCCAGTGCTAAGATGACACAAATGATCAGATGCGTGCAGAGACTCACATTCACAGCCTGCCCCTCCTGGTCCCTTCCAGAGTGACCTGAGGGCAGCCTGGAAGCAGGTCCTCCTCTGGAAGCCTTCTGGTTCTGGAATGTTTTGGGACATTTTGGATGGGACAGAGGTGCAAGGAGAGACAGATTGGAGGCCCTGAGAGTAAGGGTCAGGAAGAAGGTCTCTCAGTGCCACAGAGAGGAAGCCAGGCCCAAGAAGGGAGAGGTTGTTCAGGTCCCTGGATACCAGATACCACTGTGTGTGAGCTGCGGCTTCTCCATGCTGGGGATGCAGGCAGGCGGTTTTCCTGGAGCCTCTTGGGCTGAGGCACTGGGACAGGGTCCCAGCCTGGGTTTGGCCACAAGGACCCTGGTGACTGAACCCAGAAGAGCCTGGCAGTCTTAGGGCCACAGCTCCCCTGCAAAGGGGACTTTCTCCCGGGGTCACAGAGCCACCTGCTAAGCTGTAGTTGCTGCCCCGTGAGCCTGAGAGCAGAAGATGCCACAACCTTGTCACTGCCACCAACACACCAGGCACCAGCAATTGGGGTCAGCACTGCCCAGCCTGCAGCTGTGCTTGCTTTTCCCACACTGAGTTTGCCTGTGTCCTGAGACCCTCAGGGGCAGGGTGACGAGGAGGCGCCCCAGCCTGAGGCCATGGCAGGTGAAGGAGCGCCGGAAAAGCTCTTCTTCTTCTTATTATTGTTATTATTGGCTGTACTGAAAGTAGAACCCAGGGCCTTTGCACTGAGCCTACATCTAGAGAACAAAAAATATATTTTTCAAAATTTTGAGACAAGGTCTTTCTAAATTACTGTGTGGCCCAGGCCAGGCTCAAACCTCAAGTCCTCCTACTTCATCATTCCAAGGTGTTATGACTTATGTCTAGTCCCCCCAAAGCCTCATGCAGTCATGGGGTGGGCTTCTAGAGGTTGTGATTAATTC
>NDGM011026252.1:0-11148 GCA_002564305.1 Octomys mimax
TGTATTTTCTTTTGTGAGTATCTTACTAAAGATTTTTGTGTCTATGTTTATTAAAGAGATTGACATTTAGCTATCTTTTTTTTGGTTGAGTCCTTTCCTGGTTTTGGAAATGAAATTCGATTAATTTCACTAAATATTTTCATCAGTATTCGCAATAAATATTCTTTACATTTTGTATAGAATTTAGCAGTGATTCCTTCAAGGCCTGGGTTTTTCTTTTTTTGATAAGTTTCTAATTACAAGTCAAAGTCCATTGACTGACACTGGGTTATTTAGAATTTTTATAGCTACTTTGTTCAGTTTAAGCAATTCATATTTATCTATGAATCTGTTCATTTCTTTTGCATTTCTGCCTTATTAGAGTACAGGTTCTGGAAGTAGATATAATTATCTGGACTTCTGCAGCGTGTATTGTAATTTTGTCTTTTTCATTCCTAACACCATGGATTTAACTTTTTCTTTCCTTTTTACTTTTTATTTTTTGCTTATTTATTTATTTATTTATTTATTGTATTTTAGGGAAGGGTCTACAGGGTGTTCAGGATCTCACTACTAGATTGGACTCATAGTGATCTGCCTGGTTACAGCTTCCCAAGAGCTGGGATTACAGGCGCACACCACCACGCCCAGTCTCAATTGCTGTCTCAGCGTACCCTGGGGGTGGGACTGGCACTGCAAGCCCAGTGATTGAACCCTGTTTGCAGGTGCTTTAATTTTCTGTGCAATTTGGCTGGCCCTCTTTTTTTTTTTTAAAGTAAGTTTTACTAAGGATTTGTTACTTCTATTCATCTTTCAAAGAATCAACTCTTCATTGATTCTTTGCCTTGTTTTTTTAGTGTCTCGATCATTATTTTCTGCTCTTATCTTTTTAAAAAATTTTTCCCTCACCAAGCTTTGGACTTGACTTGCTTTTCTTTTTCAAGAAGTTTTGAGTAAGCTGTGTATTTCAGTTCTATTTCTGGGAATTCACAGCCATGAAAGTCAATTATTGTGGCCCTTAAATTCTGGTATGTTGTACTGTTATTATTTAACTATAAAAACTGTCTAATTTCTAATTTCCCCTTCACCCATTTGTTGTTTAGGAGGGTTTAATTTCCACATATTTATGAAATTGTTGTGCTTTCTTTTGCCATTGATTAAAAATTTAGTAGTCCTGGTGTGATAATATGTAGGGGATAATTTAAATTGCTTCACATTTATTTAATCATGTTCTATGGGCTCATAGGTGGTCTAATTTGAGTAATGAAACCTATGCAGCTGAGAACATATATTTTGATATGATGGATTAAAATATTCTAGGACCAGAGAGATAGCTCAGTAGAATAAGCACTTGCCTGGCAAGCACAAGGTCCTGAGTTAAATCTCCAGCACAGCAAAAAAATTTAAAAAAATATTTTATTGAAAACTACTAAGCTAATTTTTTACAAAAAGTTTGACTTAGTTCTACTATCTCATTATTGATTTTATTCCTTGTTTATAACTGTATTTATGATAATGAGGTACTGAGATACCCATTACAAACATATTTGTGTTTATTTGTTTTTTGTGTTCATTAAAATTTGTTTTGTATACTTGGTTACAGTGGTATTTGTTGCATATGTATTTATTATTGTCATCACTTCCTCTTAGATTCTTCTGTTTACAAGAATCAATGACCATCTTTGTCCCTCTTAATCATACTCGGCTTGAAAACCAATTTGTTTCCATAGAATTGCTATGTCTTCTGCTAGGCTGTTTATTTTGATTAGTGAACTAATATCATTAACATTGATTGTTATGATGGATATGCATTGACCTATCTTTGTTCTGTAATTTTAATTACTGTTGTTGGCTCTACTCTTTCTCCTTGGTTTGCCTTAATGGCTTGCCTTACCTAATGGATTCATTCTGTTAGGGTTTATGGTGCTACAATCTTTGTTGTCTCTTACAAGAATGTCCCCAGAAAACATTGAAATGTTGATTTAGTGTTTGTGAGTTTCCTCAGCTTTTCTTGTCAGGGAAGTATTATTTCTCCATTTTGAAAGGTACTGTCATGGATTACTGAAATTTGGGCCGCAGTTTGTTTGCTATTAGGGCTTGAAATTCTTCAAGTTATCCTTGATTTGAAAGTCTTTGTTGAGAAATCTGCTGTCAGGTTGATGGGATTTCTTTATAATTTATTTATTTATTTTCTGTAGCAGCAATTCAGACTTTGTTCATGTGTTGAATTTTAGAATGTTGAATGTTCTATCACTTGCTACAGATTTTTTAAAATTATTACTAATGTGAATTTTACATGTCTAAATTTTCTATATGTTAAGTTCTTTTTTTGCTGCCAGGGAAGGTTTATAACATCATTGCTGTGTACAAAATAGTTTTATCATTGCCAGTATCTCCTGATTTTTCATTGACTCAGAATAATCTTGTTCTATGCTTCTTGCGTCATCTAGCAGCTACCAGACTGATTTCTCATGATCCCTTATTATTTTTAAGCAATCTGTGTTTTCATGATCACTAATCGCAATCTTGTCTTCTATGTCTGATACTCTGTCCTCATGATGCCTCATTTTGCTGCCTATACTTTCAGTGGAAATTTTAGTCTCCTGGATATCTGTTTGAATCTGTGGAAGGATTTCATTGTCTCCTAAATTTGGAATTCATGATTTCCATCATTTTTCTGAGCTCCTCATATTTTTTTTAATCTGTATCTGCTCTATAGTCACTAAGCATATCTTTCATCATGGCCATCATTTCTGTAGTTATCTGAGAAATTTAGTTTCTGGTTTATTTTTTCTAAAACGCCATTCATCTGCTTTTTTCGTCCACTGTTACAACTTCAGAGAGGCCAGGTGGGTGGTTTTTGAATTGTTACACTTCACTGATCACTGGGTTTGCCTTCAGTGAGCTGCAAGTCTGGGGTTGAGTCTTGTTTCTATGTCCTCTCATTCTCTCTCTCTCTCTCTCTCTCTCTCTCTCTCTCTCTTTCTTCTTTTAGATTATTGCCTGGGTTGATTCTTGTGAATTGCCTATGCTGAGTAATTTTATTGATAGTATTAAGAACCCTTAGGAGATTACTAAATCTCAGAGATTTTTCCAAGAGTAGCTGGATTTCAGTTTTTAAATGTTCCAATTTCCTACCTCTTCAGTTTATTGGGGATGAGAAATTGTACCTAATTAGCCAAGGTCCTGGATTTTGGCACTGGCCTGTATTACTATGACTCTTATGCAATCTCGATCTTGGCATGCCAGGAAGAACAACTGGTTAGAACAATTATTTCACTTTGGCTAATATGGTATAGTTACTGTTAACAATAGCACCAAACACAGACAAGAAAGTGACAATCTAGGGTACCAATTAATTTTCCACTTTTAACCATACAAACTGGATTTTTTGTTATATAAGGGTCTAAATGTGCCTGGCCAGATAGCTCAGTGGATTACAGTGCATGTTTAGGCAGATGCAATGACTGGGGGTTTGATCACCAGCGTGCTGTGCCAGCCCTTCTGTTGGAGCATGCTGAGACAGTGAATGAGACTGGGTGTGTTGGTGCATGCATGAAATCACAGCACTTGGGAGACTAAAACAGGAGCATTACTACGAGTCCAACCTGTGTAGTGAAACCCTGTAGACCCTGTACTAAAAACATTAAAAAAAAAAAAAAAGTAATCTAAATGCAAGATTTTTGCAGCAGACTAAGAGCCTCTTTAGGCAAACACAAAGACCAGGGTTCCATCCCTGGCACCACATGCTGTGTGGTCCTGCCCTCAGGCATGCTGAGCTAACCACTAAAATGGGGCATGGTGGTACACACCTTGTAATCCCAGTGCAGAGGAGGTTGAAAACGGAGGGATCGCTATGACTCCAAGCTGTGTTGTGAAACTGATGTGCCTAATGAGGATCTGTACCAAATACTCACACAGACACACACACACACACACACACACACACATTAAAAATAAATAAATAAATCTAAATGCATCAGAGAATAGTAGAATAGTATACAGCAAGTAAGACCACAGCATGATTTTTTTTTTTTTTTTTGCCTCCAGAAGAGAAAATTTAAAAGGAATTAGGTGGAAAGCATAGAAACAGAAGAAAAGAAAGAGATTAGCAACAATGCTGGAAGACAAAAAGGAACTGTGCAAACTTTGGGAAACTGATACAGAAGAGGGACAGAAAGAAATTAAAAACAAGAACAGAAATAATAACCAAAAAAGAAACTAGAAATCATGTTTATACTCAAAATAAGATTGAACAGTGAAAAGAACAAAAACCAAGAGAGAAAGACAAAATGAAAAAGCAAGTTGAAACAAAAATTCTACTTCAAGGTGTATCTGCTGTCACTAGCGGACAACACAGGCAGACGGAGTACAGCAGACCAGCACTGGATTAATGCCAGTGTAGTGGGTAATCCCATTGTGCCTGTGTATTTCCACTGAAGTTCATGCTAATTTCTGGTTGTGAGGTCCAAACCAGACTCACTGAGCCTGCAGCACTCTCACCTCCTGCCTGTTTGAATTCAGATAGGATCCAATAGATGGAGCCAGCAGTTTCTTTGCAGACTAAGTTCAGTTGGTTCCTCTCCAAGAGGGCTCCTGGAAATTGCCTTTCTGGTAGGATATCTAACTTGAATAACTCACCAGCTGCTGCAATCCGCTACCTCCACTGCTGCATTTCACTGGTGTATTTCTCTGAGGAAACTCTAGGTCAACTGCAGTCCCTCTGCATCTGCAGGTGACTCCTTTCACACCCAGATAGTCTAGTCCCAGGGAAAAAGCACCACCTACCACATCATTTTGCTGCATTAATTTTCTCTTTTCATTCTCCTTATGGGCTTCAACTTGCACTTCAGATGCTTCTTGGGTCCCAAGTACCTACTTCCCTCCCTCTTTTCTTCCTCTCATTGTTACACTCCTGTATCTGGACCTCAGGCTCAGAGAGGCTCTTGTGATTCTTATCATGCCTCCACTCCTCCATCTATAGACCTTGCTTTTAGAACAATGTTAAGTTTACCCAAAGAATGAGTGAAAAGTACAGATAATGATATACTATCAACCTCTATTACTGTACGTTTCTCTGATTATTAACATTTTGAATTATTGTCATTTATAGTGCTATAATTGATAAGCCATCTGTTAAGTTAAAACTAGAAGAACTTGAAAGCAGAATATTTAGTGTCCTACATACTTGAGTGTAATGCTCATTAACATTTTAAAGTATTGAAGCAGGTGAGCTGTAGGTACTATTGCCTAGAAACAACTCTGCAGGATTGGGGAGATAGCTCAGTGGTCTAAGTGCCTACCTGGCAAGCAGAAGGACCTGTGTTAAATCCCTGTTACCATATACAGGACCACCCACAATTCCAGGTTGCTGTGCTAGCCCCAAAACTGGGCATGCTGGCAAACCCCTGTAATCTCAGCACTTGGGAAGCTGAGACAAGAGGATCACTACAAGTCCAAGCTGAATAACAAAACCCTGCACCAAATAAGTAAGTAAATAAAAGATTTCAAAAAGGTGAGAAATTAGCATATTTGAAAGTACCAAAAGATATAAGACAGAATGTAGGTAGATATAAGAATATTGTCATTAGCAATGAATTCTAGAAAAAATATAAAAATAATGCTTGGTTAGAAAACAACTAGCTCTTTATTTTATGTGGAGTTTTAACAAATGATTTTTAGGGAAACTTCTTAAATTAATGACAAGGAAGTTCATTCTCAAACGTGGCCTTTTGCTATCAAATTAGGAATAGAGTTGAAAGACAAAATGCACTTACACTATTTGTGTGTAGCTCAGGGCTATACTCCATTTCTAGAATGGAAGATCTAGAAGATTTTTAACACAAATATATGCCTTGTTACTTTAGATTAGTAAATCTAATTTTATATGCCAACTACATATAAATATTTATAGCTATTTTTCTATGGTGTTACTTTGATTGTTTTGTTCATAAAGCCTGAAAGTAAATTACTGAGGGTTGCTATAGTCATTAGTGAACACTGAAGTCAGATACAATCCTACTGACTCCTGAAGTTAGATTCTATTCCTGTGGTTCATAGACCAAGTAAATTCTCCTTTAAAAAAATCTTATGTTTATTTGGATAAAATATAAATTATATGTGAGCCTGATACGTTTTCCTCACAAAATTTTCTAGAATTATACTTGTAGAATTGAATAAAACTTAAAACATAATAATTTCTCATACACTATTAATCATTGTAACTCCCAATATCCTAAATTTGGTGTAAAGTAAGATCTTATTTCACTTGTGTTACTAATGCCCAGCAAGAGTTTTGAATTCAGATCGTCTCATATTATTATGGCATTTATCTTCACTGATCTCCATTTATATTGACTTTCCCTTTCTAAAAAATCCCATGTCTACACATTATATAGTCCAACTGGTTGCAAATAATTAACTCAACTCATTATTCAGCATTTAAATATGCATAGTAATGGAATGTTTTTATTTTAATGTGTTTTGCAAGAATGATCATAATTATCAAAATCTCACATAGGATTGTTTTTCTTGCTAAATGCATTAACATTTTCCATTAGGCGTAGAATTGAATTTAAAATTCCAACTACTTCAGTGATTTGGTGGCAGGAGATTTTGGTAACAAACTTTATAGGAAGTGTTCCTATTCAATTTTCTTTACTTAGTCTGAACATTGATGTCTATATGTAAGTGCGAATGAATTTCACTTATGTCAAGTAACTAGCTCCCTACAATAAAGTTTTATTGGTAAACTATTGAGAAAACATTTGAAAATGTCTGTGAAAACTCTTGAAATATTTTAAATAAAAATGATTTTAAAACTTCATAAAGTTTTTAAAAATCAAGCTATGTACTAGCAATGTCAACAGGTACAGGTCAAGACTCAGCAAGACTCAGGCCTCTACACTATTTCCAATGACTAATTTCTTATAAGAATAAAAAAAATACTGCTAAATTTGTTTAAGGCTTCATTAATGAAATTCTCATTCTATTCACCAATATATTGTATTAGTAATACATCAATTAGAAACGAACCCAGTAGAAAGTATGGGAGATACCATATTACAACTTGCACTGGGATCCTTCCACTACTTACTGTGTATGTGATTTTAAATATCTGTGTGTTAATATACCTTTATTTGTTTTTTAAATGGAAAATTGCAATGATACAGAGATGCTATTTCCTTATCTGAAATATAGTAAGAAAAATATAATCCTCTTAATAAGACTGAGGTACTAAAAAAAATAAGGTGATCTTTAATCTGCCAGTCAATTAATTTGATTGTTCACAAATTAATATGATTGACAGAATTGTGTTTCTTTCAATGTTGTAAAGATTGAATGTCAATTAACATGTTACTCAGGTACAATTAATAAGGATTTATGTGAGCCCCCTTACAGACATCTCTTCTTCCCAATGCTATGGATTTTGAGACATGCTTTAGATAGAATTCTAGTGCTGTGAAAACTGAGAAAACACATTTGTTTTATTTGTTGGCAGGAATTTCCTTTATATTTTTCATTTTGGACATAGTCTTCTCTAAGCAACCACAGTGGACATCTGTGGATATAAGGAGTAACTCTTTTTGCTAATGAGCAGCAATGACTTTGTGGCAAACAGATGATGTATACAGATGGCTGGGATCTGCACATCTCTGTTACTCAATTCTCATACATTCTGTGAAATATATTTTATTTTAAACCATGTTTCAATAGAGGCTTTGTTCATTATGGCAGAAGAAACTCACCTGAAAGTGTTTTTCAATATAGATTTGAAAGATTATTGGCATTTAATCATGTCTTCACAGTTTGTAGTTGAGAAAGTGTGGATGTGTTGTGTGTGTGTGTGTGTGTGTGTGTGTGTGCTGCTACAAAACACATGAATCACAGCCAATTCATTTCAGTATCATTTTAATATTGTACTGTGTGCTGCCATCATTTCTTGACATATATTTATATTTTTTTAAAAAATTAAATAAAATAAAAATGAAGAAACAAATTTGTGTCTTTCCCAAGAGATCTCTGGACTAAGGAACTTTCATATGAAAATAATGAATCAGGGCTTCTAATCGACTGATACAACAAAAAGGTAAAATATATATTCTGAATGTCACTATTTTTTTAAATAAATGTTATGGAATGCTCATCCATCCCATTAATGAAAATGCATATTTTTAGCCTGGTTCTAAAGAGTGAGTCATACTACATAAGCTGACAGTTTTTAATGGCTACTGAGAAACATGACATTCTGCAGCGGTTGGAACTTCAAGCTGCTCCAAAGAACAGTATTTGTTTCCTGTCAAGATGAATGCATCTAATACTTCTGTTGCATCACTTCCATTGAAGTTCAATATCTTAGATCTCTGTAAAATAAAAGGTTGTGTTGGTGTCAATCACTTGTTTCTCCTGTCTGACATAGACAAAATCAGATTTGCCAATAAAAACAGACTACTTCTTGGCAAGCTGTAATGAGATTGTAAAAATTAAAAGGCAAAAGTAGATCAGTGAACTTAATTGGAAGTTAAGTGAGCTTCTCCTTGCAGTTTCTGGCGTCTTGATTCTGGATGCGATCCATGTAATGACACATGACATTAATAAAGATGTAACAGTCGGCCAATCTTTCTAGTGGCCAAAGTCTGTTGACAAAAATAATCTTGTTAATTTTTAAACATTTGTGTACATTGAAAATAATCTTTGAATTTTCAGAATAAAACAAAGAAGAAATTATATATTTTACTTAGAAAGCTTATTTCACAAAAAAAGTGCTAATTGTCATCTTGGTTAAGTTACATTGTACTTTCAGTACAGTTTAACTTGCAAGCTAATGTATTCCTCATTTTGTTATTGAATGTAAAAGCACCCCATTCCCCATACATTTTTCTTTGAGCCCAGTAGAATAGGAGGAATCTGGACTTCCATGCCTGTAGTTTCTAACATGTTTTCACCTCACAATGTAGGAGAGTTTCTACAAAGGTAACAAAAATTATTTATAAATAAATAAGCTGATGATTCAATTTCCTTTCTCTTTACTTTATAGTCAGCTTCTGTGGAATAAAATAGTGTTTCACCACAGTAATAAAAAGGTTTTATTTTCCCTTATGCTGAAGTACAATAGTCTTCTTCTAAACTCTAAATTGAAGTTAAAATTTTACTACAGATCTGGACAACTTATCCTATATTACTTACATGAGCAGGTTATAATTTGAAGCTTAAGAAACTAAACTTTTCCATATTTTGAACTTTTCACATAAATAGAAAAATAACCTTAATGTTAAAGTTAACAATGGGCTGGTAAGATAGCTCGGCGGACTAAGCACCTGCTTAGGCAAGTGCAGCGACTGGGGTTTGATCCCTGGCACCACATGCCACACAAACCTCACCACCAAATACACTGAGTCAGTCAGTAAGACTGCGCACAGGGGCACACCTCTGTAATCCCAGCGCTGGGGAGACTGAAAATGGGAGGATCACTGTGAGTCTGAGCTGCATAGTGAGACTTTATACCAAGTACATTGAATGAATGAATAAATAAATAATAAATAAATAAAGTTAACATTACTTTTTTGATACAGGTTCTCACTGTGTAGTACCAGCTAGCTTTGAATTTTTATGTATCCCAGGCTTGCCTCAAACTCATGGCAATCCTACTTCAACCTGCCAAGTGCTGGGATTATAGTCATATGTCACTCTGTCTAGCCTAAAAGTTTAGATTTATAAGGTCTAGCTTACTATGATTCAAACAAAACTATCCAATGGAAGCAAAGAAATCTATAATATTCTAATAGAATTTAGTGAATTCTCAAACTTAATATTACATATTTTCACTTTAAAATATCATTTCAATTATATCAGAGAATGCTTGTTGACCAAGTTTAAGATAACTACTTATATTCCATATAAATATTTATGTATTTAAATATGCATCTCAGGAATTTAGGAGAAAATTCTGAGGTTGAATATAAATTGGGTAGCCTCTATTTACATAAAAAATACAGTTCACAGTATGACAAAAAGAATGAGAATAAAAGGTAAATGCAAATTTTAAAGAAGTTCAATAAATAAGTTTCAGTTTATATAGTAAATCAACATTTTTGATGGCATTACTAGCTGATTGTTCATTTCTTTAATCATCCTTTATTAAATATTAAAAATAATAAGCTATAGAACAGTTAGTTTCCTTCTGGGACAAATTGCACATTAGAAATCCAAAGAAGTACAAAGGTAATGGTGGGCTGGATAATAAAATTATTGGGAATGGATAAATGTGCTCAGTTTGAATCCAGTTGTCTCTAATTTTGTATTTAGCATTGAACACAATTTTTGTGTTTTCTTTCTTTGATTTAGCTTGCTCAGAGAATTCATTTAAATCATGCTTTTTTTTTCTTTGCTATATTTTCTCACAAACTTTGCTACATTAAGGATAAAAACCCTGATCTTTGCTCAGGGATGGGGCTACCAAAAAGAAGTTTCTGAGTTCACAGTAATCCCTTCCTCCATTGCCCTGATACAGTGAGGCTGGCAAGAGGAGTGTGAGTTTGCATTCCTGTCTTCCTCCATTACCCCAGGACGTCATGGCTGGCAAGAAATGTTACAGATCTGACCTTTCCCCCCTTCCTCCCTCCCTCCACTGATGAGACTCAGTGTCTAGAGACCTACAGCAGTGCCAGCAACACAGTCAGACCCTGGCTAAAGTGCACAAATTGGACTGGCTAAGAGTTACTACAGTTTGTCAGTAGCTAGGCTGGATTTGAGTCTATTGCTATTGCCAACTAATCTACCTCAACCACAATGTCATACATACTACAACCAGTTATTCCTTCCTGTATGACAACACTGTGATTGTAAGGAGTCATGACCATCTCTACAGTCCAGTACCAAAATAATGAGCTCTAAGTCAAATAGATATAATTCCTCACTCTTAATATGTTGAGAAGGTAGTTTCTTGAGATAGATATAAAGACCATGAACCGCCTATGTTTGAAGACATCTTGAGGAACAGACACCTCGTAGGAAAGCCTCAACAAAATTGATGATGTTATCTAACATAAGAAATGCACATCAGCACAGAAAATAAAATGAAAGAAAAATGATGGGCCGGGGTGATGGCAGGCCGGGGAGATGGCTCAGTAGAATAAGCGCTTCCCTGGCAAGTGCAAGGGCCTGAGTTCA